>SJXQ01011645.1:42147-60268 GCA_006408695.1 Aepyceros melampus
CGGATTGTCAGTCCAACAGATAGCTATGTCTACCGAGGCGTGTGCATTAGCTGTGGTCATGGTAAGAATTCCTAGGGATGAAGTCACTAGGATTTGGAGATCATAGCAGGAAACAATTCGGCAGAGAAGGAGGATTTGAGCTAGCACTTGAAAGATGTGTATTAAGAAAGGAAGGAAAAGGAAAAAGGGCACATTCCAGACCAAGGAGAAGCACAGGCAAGTTTGTGATCACGATATGGGGAAGGGGCAGGTGGTGGATACAAGGAGCAGGCCAGACCAGTCGCCAAGTACTGAGAACAGGTGGCGGGAAGTGGTGTGAAATTTAGGCTATCTCTGTAGGTGATACCCAGATTATGAGATGCTGTAAAATCCAGGAAAAGAAGGTGCTTGCTCTGTTTCTGATGGCAGCAGGTTGCCACTGGGGTATCTCAAGCAGGCAGGTGGCAGCAAGTGGGATCTCACTGCTAAGCCTTCTTGCTGCAAAAATTATTCAAGCCCTAGGCTTCATGAATCTATAACATAGGCATATTTTTCATTTTAAAGTGTGCCCTTATTTTCAAAGTGTCTAGGCATGGGCATAATTGAATCAACCTGTTAACAAGTGAAAAGTTACAAATAAAAACTTAAAGTTAGTATCATACAAATGAACTTATTTACAAAACAGAAGTAGACTCACAGACTTAGAAAACAAACTTATGGTTACCAAAAGGGAAAGGTGGGAGGGGGTAAACTAGGAGTTTGGTACTGGCAGATACACACTGCTGCTAAGTCACTTCAGTCGTGTCTGACTCTGTGCGACCCCATAGACGGCAGCCCACCAGGCTCCCCCATCCCTGGGATTTTCCAGGCAAGAATACTGGAGTGAGTTGCCATTTCCTTCTCCAATGCATGAAAGTGAAGTCGCTCAGTCGTGTCCAACCCTCAGCAACCCCATGGACTGCAGCCTTCCAGGCTCCTCCATCCATGGGACACTACTATATATAAAATAGATAACCAACAAGGACCTACTGTATAGCACAAAGACTATATTCAATATCTTGCAATAACTTATAATGAAAACCTGAAGAAGACTAGATATATAAAGAATATATATATCAACTATACTTCAATTAAAAATAAATAAAAACAAAAAATAAAGTTAGTATCATTACACCTCTTTGCTTTTCACATAGTAACCCAATTTTTAACAAATAGGGTTTTTTAATTTATTTTATTGAGTATAGTTGATTTATCATGTTGTGTTAATTTCTGCTGTACAACAAAGTGATTCAATTATACATACATATATGTATTCTATTTTTATATTCTTTTCCCTTATGGTTTATCACAGGATAGTGAATATAATTCCCTGTACTATAGAATAGGACTTTGTTGTTCATCCATTCTATGTATAATAGTTTGCATCTGCTAACCCCAAATTCCTAGCCCATTTTCCCCAACACCCCTCCCCCTTGGTAACTACAAGTCTGTTCTCTATATCTGTGAGTCTGTTTTTGTTTCATAGGTAAGTTCATTTGTGTCATATTTTAGATTCCACATATAAGTGATATCATAGTTGTTAGTCTTTCTCTTTCTGACTTACTTCACTTAGTATGATTATCTCTAGGTCTAGCCATGTTGCTGCAAATGGCATTATTGCATTCTTTGTAATGGCTGAGTAGTATTCCTGTGTGTGTGTGCGTGCACACCATGTCTTCTTTATCCATTCATCTGTCGGTGGACATGTAGACTGTTTCCATGTCTTGGCTATTGTGGATAGTGCTGCTATGAGAATAGGGATGCACCTATCTTTTTGAATTACAGTTTTGTCACTGGATCACACAGCAACTCAATTTTCAGTTTTTTGAGGAAACTCCATATTGTTTTCCACACTGGCTGTACCAGTTTACATTCCTTTACCAACTGTGCAGGAGGGTTTTCTTTTCTCCACACCCTCTCCAGCATTTGTTATTTTTTAAATAGATTTCATGTATTGTCCTAAAATTGAGTAAGTTTGAGCTGTACTGGGTAAGAGATGTTATGTATCCCTATTGTACAGATGAAGAATGAGACCTGGAGATTTTCTCAGGGTCACAAATTTAGTAAGTGATGAAGCCAGAATTCAAATCTCAAACATCTAGTCCCCAAACCAGTAATTTTGGCTTAGTACAGACTGCACTCTCATATTAGTAGATTAAGAAAACACAAGTCTTGACTTGCTAAAAATACATTCACTCTCTGAAACATGTATTTCTGTATCTTCCCTGATGGGTCAGAGGTTAAAGCGTCTGCCTTCAATACGGGAGACCCGGGTTCGATCCCTGGGTCGGGAAGATTCCCTGGAGAAGGAAATGGCAATCCACTCCAGTTACATTCACTCTCTGAAACATGTATTTCTAGGAAAATCAATTAGCCAAAGCAAGGAATATTATATTTCCTTCAGGCCCTTTCTTTGATCCCTGTTTGGGCCAGAGTGGACCTAGGGTTATTTTATTCATGGTACTTCAGAATCCAAATCAGGACATTTTAGGAAGAGAAACATGCATTTCTTCACACACTCCTAAACTATCAGTGCTTTTTGCAATGAGGGGAGGCTCCCTAACTCTTTGGGACAGAGTGAGGTCTCCTCGAATACTTGAGGCCTTCAGGGGGTTACTTGTTCTCAGATGGCTTCTGTTCTGCCCAGGGCAGGGAGTGTCCACATGGGAAGCCAAGGGCAACAGCGCGCAGCCAGAACAGCCACCTCTGTGGGAACAGGAGTGGGTTTGTATAAGCAGATCTGAGGTCTCTACTGAGAATCAACTGGTTAACTCAGTAGAGATAAAACCCACTTTTTAATGATTTTATAGGATAACTGAGTTGGAAGGCCTAGTTTCGAAAGTCTTAAAACTTTTTTTCTTGCAAACCTACAAAATTATGTTGAAAAACTAGCACACACTCCTAAGGTAACATCTGTAATTTTCCAACAAGTTTAAATAGTTGTAGCAGAAGTAATTTCCAGCCCATTTGGCAGCTAGACATGTGCTTCAGTATTTTTGGCAAAACTTTGGAGCTGCAAATTTAGCTTATTCGATTTGTGGGAAATTACCAAATGTATCAGCTCAAATACATTGATTTTCTTTGTCAGGAAAGGTCTAACTTCATTTTCATTTCAAATACATGTTAGGCTGCATCTATGGCAACCACTACCCTTTTGGATCCTAATTGTAAGATGAATAGATGGATGGGTGGATGGACCAAGAGAAACATGTATTTCTTCACACACTCCTAAACTATCAATGCTTTTTGCAGTGAGGGGAGGCTTCTAACTCTTTGGGACAGATCATGCCTTGCCATGACTGCCTGGCCAGAATGAAATATGGAACCACCCAGTTTGATGTTTCTTGATTTATTCATATGGGACTTTTCCTCAGTAAAATATTCATAGTACAATGAACACCCACGGGTCTTTTTCACCAAGGTGGACTTCTTGTTAGCATTTTGCTTCATTTTTTTTTCTAAACCATTTGAGAATTACTTTCAAACCTAACAATAAATAGTTTAGCGTGAACCTTCTAGGAGCAAGGACATTACCTTATGTAACCACAATTCAGTTATCAGTCTCAGGAAACTTAACATTTGTACAATACTGTTATCCAATATATAGTCCATAATCACGTCTCCTCAATTGGCAAGAATGTCCTTCATAGTTTTTCTCCTTAATCAGGGGTCACAAATTGTATTTGATTGTTGTGTCTGTTTATTCTCCTTTAATCTGGAATTAGCTCCCAACCCTTTTTTCCCCTTCCAACATTTTGAGAAGTCCAGGCTGGCTTGCCTGCGGTTCTGCAGACTGCCCCTCGGGTTGCATTTGTGGGATTGTTGGCACTTGATTAGATTCAGGTTCACATCTTTGGAACACTGTGTTCATGATGACGTGTCTTCACATCGTGAGTCACCAGCACCAGTTTAGCCCAAGGAGCCTTGCATACCCGGACTGTCCTTACTGGTATCTATCCACCAGACCGTGCCTTGTGGTAAAATGAGTGAGATAGGCACGAAGTGCATCTGTCTGAGGAAGTCCAAGGGTGATTGTAAAACTGGCTGCAGGAGTATCTGTCTGTGGACCGGCTTAGAATGCAGCACATGTGGAAGTTGAGGATCTGGACATAGATTCTTCTAAAACTGCCCGTAGACTCTAGAAAGTCCTCACATACTGCCCCCTTGAGGGATACATGCCACAGTCTGAAGACACTGACCAATGCCCTGGTGAACACAAAATATTGTTCATGGAGTCAGTTGAGGTTTGTGTGGTTAATTTGAGGGCATTCCTAGGAAGAGGGAAGAGGCAGCCCAGACTCCCAAGATGGGTCTGCTCCTTCTGCCCACAGACCACCATGCCAGGGCCCCCAGGCCTTCTGCTCTGTGGGACACAGTGGATGAGCAAGGGGCCAGTGTCTGAGTCCCCGTCAGGGTACTCTGTCCAGGAGCTAGCCAGGACTGACTTTGTGGGCCATTTGTTAAATGCCTCCAGGCCCTAAGCTAAAAACTTTTCTCACATTCCAAGTGATGATCCCCCTTTTAGGGGGAGGTCGGGGCTGCACAAAGTTATAGGCAACTCAGCCAGACTGGACTTGGGAAAGCCTAACCCAACACTTACCTTGGGACCACATGACCACTTCCTGCCAGTGCAGCGCACTGCTGCGTAACTCTCCTGGCTATGTCAGAAGGTCACGGAGGAGAAAAGTCAGGAGTGGAGGTTTTGAATGCAGCTGGTTTTGAATGATTGTTGTTGTTCAGTTGCTAAATCATGTCCGACTCTTTGCAACCCCATGGACTGCAGCACGCTGGACTTCCCTGTCCTTCACTATCTCCTGGAGCTTGCTCAAACTCATGTCCATTGTGTCAATGATGCCATCTAACCATCTCATCCTCTGTCGTCCCCTTCTCCTTCTGCCTGCAATCTTTCCCAGCATCAGGGTCTTTTCCAGTGAGTTGGCTCTTCTTATCAGGTGGCCAGAGTCTTGGAGCTTTAGCTTCAGCATCAGTCTTTCCAATGAATATTCAGAACTGATTTCCTTTAGGATTGACTGGTGTGGATGATACTTCTAGCTAATTACCTGAAGAGTCTTTGAGAGTCCAGTAAAGTCATCACTGAGGGGTAGAGTCCCTCCTCACTCTGATGGCAGGAATCCATCAGGCAGGCTAGAATGATAGAGAACACTTCCCTTTCACCCTCTTTATTCTCCTTTCAGCTTTTCGGTCCTTCCTCTTCTTGCCCAGGTCTCTCTGGCCCTTCGAACTCCTTCTACCCAATGCTCAGTTAATACCTTCCCAGGTAGCTCAGTGGTAAAGAATCCTCCTGCCAATGCAGGAGACCCAGGTCTGATCCTTGGGTCAGGAAGATCCCCTGGAGAAGGAGATGGCACCCCACTCCAGTATTCTTGCCTGAAATCCCATAGATAGAGGAGCCTGGTGGGCTACAGTCCATTGGGTCGCAAAGAACTGGACATGACTGAGCGACTAAACACCATCAGTGCTCAGCTGGCCCTGTGGGGAAGGGCCCAGGAAAGTTGGATGCAGGCCCCAGTGTAATTGCCAGGCCTCTCGAACTGCACACAGGGCCTTTTGGGAAGGAGGGAGTGAATTTCCTTTGCTTTCCAGATTCCTCTGGGGTTTCCCCTGAAAAACCACCCACCTTTGATAACACCACAACGGATTATTTTCCCTTTGTGTGTGCTTAGTTTCATTGGGTAACTTTCTCACCCTCCCCATGAAGTGTTTTGTAAGGACAGTAACAGGGCCCCTGGTGTGCACTCTTGAGCGTGAGGTGATTACAGCTGGCTGTGGAGTGCTTTCAGCTCACACCAGGTATTCATGGATTAGCTGACAAATGGACACCCTGCTGGGTGTTTTCCTGACTTAAAAGCAGAAGAATGAACATTTTTCCCCTCAGGAGAGCCATTTCTGTATTACCATAAAAGTATTAACATCACTATAATAAGAGCTTGGGCCACATAGGTGGAAATCAGAGCAATTGGAATCTGAATAACAAAATGAATATAGTCCATCTTTCCTGAGTGAAAGTTTTTGAGCTATTTGTATTCATGGGCTAATTTCAATTATAGTGATGATAAGTTTTCTTAGTTAAATTGTAGGATAAATAGTCAAGAATGGTGTTTCTAAGAAGTATGTGTGTTGTTGGTCAAAGTAGGTGGAGATGGTAAATAAAATGGCATTTTGGTTGGGCAAAGTGGCCTTTAACAGTATACCCAGAACTCCTTTTTCTGAATTTTGAACTGGTTGGTCTTTTCTTCTGCCTTGAGAGGATCCAGAAATACTTTTTTAAATGACAAAACACTGGTGTTTTTATAACACAAATACTTTTCAAATAAACCCATGTCATGTTTTCTTGCCAGCCAACCACTGGTCACAAAGAGAATACACCAGCAGCTCCAGCAGTGGTCACGATGACTTAGTGAATGGCCTCAGCTGGTGACTGCTCATAGAATAGACGCCGTGGACCCTTCTTGAAGTCACCAGGATGGCCTGTCTAATGCCAGGTGAATACTCTGTCCAAAATAGGAAGGCCAGGGCAGTCATTACATAGTGCAAGACAACCTCAGCAATCTAGTGCTTAGGGACCCATGGGCACTTTTTTAAAATGATTTCAATTGAGTGCCAAAATCAAAACCTTTAAATAGCAGATGACAGAACTTTGAATTTTGGGGAGAACTGGAACATTCTCCCGGACCAACACTGCGCATTTCAGAGGTCATGGAAGGTCAGATTAAAAACAAGGTGAACAGTTTCCAGGACAAGCTGTGGGACTCTCACAATCCATTTGGCAGCGGTTGCCATGGATGATTCTAGCCTCCGAGGTCTAAGACCTAAGCATGTTTTCTTAAATTGTAGAATAAACAGTCCAGACATGGTATAGCTCATAAGTATGTGTGACGTTGGTCAAAGCATGACCTACATATGACAGAAGCAGAAAAATCATAAATGAATAAAACAGAGATTTTGAGAACATGTTTTATTTTGAAAAATAAAACTGATTTTGTCAGCCATTTGGATGAGAAGGGCTGGAGGAGCATAGCCTGTTGGTGTCTTTGTGCTCTCAGAGATGATGGGCTCCATCGCTGCCTTTCCAGGTGGAGACTGAAATGTAAAGCTGCCTCCTGCAAGAACCTGGAGTTTTGAGACTCAGATACATGGCCCCTTGTACACATCCCTTCACCTCTCCTAAAGATGACATAGGAAGGTGATCTGATGAGTCAAGAGGCACTGCTGCTGCTGCTGCTAAGTCGCTTCAGTCGTGTCCGACTCTGTGCGACCCCATAGACGGTAGCCCACCAGGCTCCCCCGTCCCTGGGGTTCTCCAGGCAAGAACACTGGAGTGGGTTGCCATTTCCTTCTCCAGTGCATGAAAGTGAGAAGTAAAAGTGAAGTTGCTCAGTTGTGTCCGACTCTTAGCGACCCCATGGACTGCAGCCTAGCAGGCTCCTCCGCCCATGGGATTTTCCAGGCAAGAATACTGGAGTCGGGTGCCATTGCCATCTCCACAAGAGGCACTAGGTTATTTCAAAAGTAACCAAGATGTTGAGATAAGAGGCAAACAAAAAACGTTTAGGGCTGCTAGAACCTCTTGTGGGGTCTCCTGGGGCCACAATGGTGGCGGCTGAGCAGAATGGCGCTGGGACATCAGCAGAGGTGGTCCTCTCCCTGATGAGGGTGACTAGAGATGAGTGTCGGGCAGGTGTTTCCCACCAAGACTTGAGACTGTCCACATCTTAGGGTGTCAGCACTGGGGAGCCCCCCTCCCACCCCAGAGAGATGGGTGACCTCAGAAGGATTGCCTAGTCCAAGGTTGCAAGGCTGAGCAGGGACTGACCCCAGATGGAATCCTGGGCTCTGTCCTCTCCAGCTCTGCAGTGAGACTTTGTCACTTGGCGCCAGTGTGAGTTTGAGGAGCTTCCGGAGACAGGGCCTCTCTGTCTGAATCTGCCGCCGCCCTTGGCTGCCGGTTTTCCGGTTTTTACTGGGAAACTGCCAGTTCTGCCTTGGAGTGACATGCAAGACCCAGGAGCTGGGAGAGGTGCCCCTGACCTGCATGCTTTTCCCTTTTTGGAGACAATATACTGTATTCTGTGGCCCGTGACAACCTAACTTCAGAATTTACTTAATGCACCTCCATGCCTGCTGAACTTTCCAATAGAAGTGTGTTTCTCCCTTCCTGTTCTGAATGTGGTAAATGCATGCAGGTGGAGTCAGCATATCTTGCCCTCCTTCCAGAGTAAGTTGCCACAGGCTGAGAGCAGACAAGCTGCACCACCATGGGATTTTTACTTAAAAACAGATAGGCAGCTAGGAGCACTGGAACCAGTCTGAGCTTTGAAACCAAACCGACTGAGTCCACTTTTATGAGCCATGTGACCTTGAGTGGATAGATATTTATCTTCTCTGAGCCTCAGTTTCCTGCTCTATAAAGTACAGATACTGTGCGACCCCTGTTTTAACCTTGCAGGGATGTCACTGGGGTTCAAGTTCAGGCTGGGACCTTTCTCTTGTGACTATTAAGTACACCAAGGAAGCTATCGCTTATAATACAGGATGATGCCATTTGTAATATGAGGAATTTTAAAGGTGAGGCTCTACCATGTAGTTCTTATTTCAATATTAGTGAAAGAAAATCATGTTTGCACATTATTGAAAAGTAAAAATAACATTCTAAAGAATGACATTAGTTGGGAATTCTCTTGAGAGGTTATATAAATCTTAGGTTGATCTTTTCTTTTCGTACAGACGTGCATGTGTATATGTGTTGGTTTTTCCCGGATGACTCGGGTAAAAAAATCCGCCTGCCATTTCAGGAGATACAGGAGATGTGGGTTCAGTCCCTGGGTTGGGAAGATCCCCTGGAGGAGGAAATGGCAACCCATTCCAGTATTCTTGCCTGGAGAATCCCATGGACAGAGAAGCCTGGCGGGCTACAGTCCACGGGGTTGCAAAGAGTCAGACACAACCCAGCACAGCATGAAGACTCACACAGAAGTGTATGTATATATGCATGTACATGCGTGGACACATGTGCATGTGTGTACACACACACACACACACACACACACACACAGAACTTCTCTTTTCCATATGCTTGGTCTACAGGGCAGTTTGTACTTTGCCTGGGCTTCAGGTGGGCAATGAATATCAGAGTAACTGTCCTCCGCTGCCAAGGAGGTTCCACTCGCCTCCTCTTGTAGACCGTCTTTCAGGGGAGGCTCCACATCTGAGGGTGGGCTGCCCAGCCCCGCAATGCCCCCAGATGCAGCATCTTAGGCCTCGTATCCACGGTCGAGCCCACCCCAGAACTGGGCACTGCCTGGAGCGAGGGCACCTGGGTGCTGGTTGAAGATGCGCGTCTCACCTGTGTGGCCCTGGCTCAGGCCGTAGGTTACTCTGTGAACCTCAGCGTATTAACTCTTGCCCATCCAGTACCCAGCCGCTGAGTGATTTCCAGTGAAGCATAGAGGCAGGAGCCCCAGAACAAGGAACATCTGGGTCTTCTCTCCAGCACCCTGCATCCTTGAGGCTGGCTCTGGCCTGGAAGACGGCTGCGGTACAAGAGGCCCTCTGTGGGTACCAAATTCCAGGCCCTTCTTCTCTGGGCCCCACAGAGACCCCTCCCACTCTAGGTAAGGGGTCACATCCTCACTGCTCTGTGCACAACTTCCTCCGGGGCCCATGGGTGGAAGACAGGCTGAAAAGTGGCTTAGAAACCCGGCCGGGGAGACGAGGGCGACCATCCAATAGGAACATAAAATGACCTCTTTGATTAAAGTATCATTAACCTGTACTCTTTTTTTAAGATAAATCTAACATTTAAAAGAAAACTTTGTCCACTAAATGCCAGCCTAGCCAAGATAATGTTTTGAATTATGTACTTTTTAGTTGGGCTATTACAAGGAGTACTCCCAGGTCTCACCATTGTTCCTATAAAAACTCAATTAACTTTACAAGATAGTCAGTATCCCAGGCCTTTGTTCCTGGGGTAGCATTATTGTTTCTTTCCCATAATTGAGGAAGGCTAAGTCTGGGTAGTGAATAGTTTGGTTTGTTCCCGGAGTCTGGCCCAGTACAAGGTTTCACTTGTTTAAATAACATTGTTTATATGAAGGACACATCAAAGTTTAAATATTTTAAATAGAATAATGCCAAAATATTTAGTTGCACACTAAAAGGATGACTTAAATGCATTTGAGCATTTGATTTTTCAAAAACTTTGGCTTTTAGATGTCCATGTTTTCCAAGATCGAGCCTCCAAGTGGGTCTGGGAAATGAGCAAGTGTTTGACCTGTTTTTTTCAAAACGATGCTCCTCTTTTGTGGTTTGCAAGTATTTTACTGTCAAAGTTCTTACTAACAAGGGCCATTTGTGTAGCTGACATGCTGCCAAGCCCTTTATAGGATGAAGAAAGTGATATGACATCAAGTCTTCTTTTGGGGAACTAATCCAAACACAAGCCCCTTTCTTTCCACTTTGCTCAGTGAATTCCAGGAACATGGAGGCAGCCATGGGTTTCTTGGTTCCTGCTGGGGAGTTTACTTGCCTGGGCTGGGTACTGGGCCTCTGCAGGATGCTAAAGATTGGATCATTGGGGTGCATGGTTCCCAACATACCCCACAAATACCTCGTGTTGATAAATGGAGGTCTCTCTAGAAATGAACTCAGTCAGCAGCAAAAGGCCTGGGATTAGGAATTTTCCATTGGAAGAGACAGGCCTCTTTGCTCTGTGGTTTGGAAAATATCATGTTGCCCTTTTCTAGTTTCCAAAATTCGTATCCATGTACAACTTTCAGCATAAATATTTATTTTTTTACTCTATTCTTCAAGAAGGAGAAGAGGATGGGGAGGGTGGAATCCCTTCAGTTTAATTAGAATTGCCTATGTCCTGAACTTGAGGCTTAAATAAATATTTCCACCTTAACAACAAGTTATGAGGGAGATGTCCCATGAAAGAAGTTCTCATAGCAGCTCTCTTCAGTTTAACGCAGGGAACATGGATTGACTGCTTCCCCAGTGTCAGAAAGACTTTTAATTCAAGCTTAATGATCCATTCACCCCCTCACCCTAAAGCATAAATGATTATTGCATCCACACTGCTACACACATCACCCCAGAAGGCCAAGTAGAAATTAAAGAAATAGGAACTAAACATTCTCACAGTAAAAGATAAGTATGTCCCAATCATTACTGAGGATTGCTTATACTAAAAATTCATTTGCTATTATTTGAAATTCAAATTTAACTTGGTATTCTATATTTTATCTGGCAAGCAAAGCCAATGGACAAAGGCATACAGTCGAAATGTCATAAAAAGGAGGGACAGTGTTTTTCTGGAACTTTGAAATTGTTGGGCAATTAATAAAAAACATTATGAATGCTGATTCAAATCATTATAACTCTAGTAAAAAGAATGTAATTTATCATGATATATAAATTAATGAGTCTAAACTAGTGTAAGCTGAACATTTGAACTCGAATGTTTTCCCGTTTATGTTAAACTTTCAGTAATATTTCATCCTCATTTCTGATTAATCTTCAGTTGATTCTTAATCAGTTTTAACTTCCATGTTCCTAGGTTCTTAATGATCTATTCAAGAGTTCTTAAAGAGAACCAGGGACTTCATCATGTGAATCCTTTTGTAAAACAAAGAGTCTTTTAGAAATTTGAAGCCTTTTGTGTGTGTGTGTGTTTGGACTAATCACTAATATATTGGGGCTTCTTCCCTTATGGCTCAGATGGTAAAGAGTCTGCCTGCAATGCAGGAGACCTGAGTTCGATCCCTGGGTCGGGAAGATTCCATGGAGGAGGAAATGGTAATCCACTCCAGTATTCTTGCCTGGAAGAGCCTGGCAGAGAATCCAATGGACAGAGGAGCCTGGCAGGCTAAAGTCCATGGGATCTCGAAGAGTTGGACATGACTGAGCAACTAACATTAACTCATTTCTGATTAATCTTTAGTTGATTCTTAATCAGTTTAGTTGATTCTTAATCAGTTTTAACTAATGATTTATTCAAAAGTTCTTAAAAAGTACTAGGGACCCCATCATGTGAATCCTTTTGTAAAACAAAGAATTTTTCAGAAATTTGAAGGCTTTTTTTGTTTTTGTATTTTGACTAATCACTAATTTATCAGTTAGACGTTCAGACTTCTGTTCAGGTTTTTGAAACCAAGCACACCTAATTTCCTCTTTTATAGCTTATTGTTGAAAAAAAGTCACAAAGAGCAGAAGCAACTCATTTGTAAAATAAGTAGTTCATGTCTTTAACATAGAGTGATTTTTTAAAATTCTTTAGGGAATTCCTTGGTGCTCCAGTGCTTAGGACCTGGTGCTTTCACTGTCATGGCCTTGGTTCAATCCCTGGTCTGGGAACTAAGATCCAGTAAGCCCCACAACACAGCCAAGAAATAATTTTTTTTTTTTTAATTTTAAGAAAAGAGAAGGAGGAAGGGAGAAAGGGAGGGCAGAAGGAAGGAACAAAGAAAGGTGGAAAGGAAGGAAGGAAAGAAGATTCCTAAGGGACTCAGGTAGGAAATGGTTCAGAGGAAATTACGAATTCAAATACCCTCCCACTCTCCCAGTATTCCTTGAGAAAACATTGCTCCCAGGAAGCCAGAGGCTTTCAGAATCCTCGGAATGAGGTGGGCTTTGAGAGCTGACACGGCAAAGGTGCAGGGGAAGCTGGCAAAGGAGGCAGCTCTGGGGCAGTTATTTGCTCTCAGGTGGAAGATGACTGCACTTCTGGGCACTGGGGCTGCCCATGTGATGGAGACTGTGTATTTTGGAGCCTTTCAATTCATCACGGTGTGGCTGAACTGAAGCCCAAGTATCCCCTTCAGAAATGAAGGACTCTCTACCCTCGTAAAGTGACCTAAGTTGTTAAAAAAAAAAAAAAAAATCACTGCCAGGCTCCAGGGACCAGATTTATTGTAAGCTCCCAGGATCCACTGGTGAACAAGCCAAGCGGAGGTCCCTGCCTCCTGGAGGTGACATTCGCTCAGAGCAGACAACAAATAGTCACCATGGCAAAAGTTCGACAGTATGTTGGAGGGGGGTCGAGTATTATTGCCCTCTTCCCCCCCTCTTGGGGGAAGAGGGCAAGAGGATCTGGATTCGGGGTTGGGAGGAACTGAATTTGAAACAAGGAGGTCAAGGTGGGGCTGGGTAGCGGTGATTTTTGAGCAGACTTGAAGGGGATGTGAGTATGAGTCGCTGGGTTCTCTGCAGGAACAGCGTTTCTGTAGAGGGAACAGCCAGCAAAAGGCGAGTGCCTGTTTGTGTCTGATGTGTGCGGTTCTCAGCCATGACAATTTTGCCCCCAGGGGACGTCTGGTCATATCTGGAGACACTTGCATTTGTCACCGTTGGGATGGGGGTGGAGGTTAGTGTGGGCGTCTCCTGGGTAGAGGCCAGGGGTGTAACTGAACATCCTTAAATGCTCCCACAGCAAAGGATGTGCCAGCCCCAGTGTCAGTAGCACTGAGGTTGAGAAACCCTGTGTTTGAGGAACAGGGAGGAGGCCAGAGGAGCTGGAGGGGAGGCAGTAAGGAGGAGGGAAGTCAAACACGAGGTCAGTGGTGACAAAGGCTGGGACTGGGGTGGAGGACGGGGGGGCTAGAGGAAGGGCCTTAGGCCAGTGTGGACTTTGGAGGGCTTGGAGCAGAGGAGGGACATGAGCTGCGTTCACAGTTTCAAGAGCATCGCTCTGGCTGCCAGGTGCAAGACAAACTGAAGGAGGGTAAGGGAATGCAGGGGCTCGGGTCTGGTGTGATTATCCAGGGAAGAGGCGACTGGCCGAACACCAGTGGAAGCAGCTTCGAGACCTCTGTGCACAGAACCACCCAGTGCCAGATTTTAGATTTAGAATTATGAAATTCTATACCATCCCCACTCTTTTCATTACTATATGTCCTATATTTCGCCCTAATATAGATAATATTATATATTAGCTATCTATCTGTATAGACAGTTAAGAAAGAGGAATAGATATGGTTAAGTGGCCTTACCTGAATTATGTCTTACACACTAGGATACCTGATACCTGTTTTAGCAATTCGTTCATAACAAAACAGTTTGACATGGGTTAGGTACAGTGTAATCCTCTGCTTTACCATGGTCTTGGCAAAAAAAAAAAAAAAGTTCATTCTTGCTAACAACTCTTTTGGGGTATATTTTTCTAAACAATGTATAACCCTAAACATCCTAATTACCTGAAAATGGGATCATGTCCAACTCTTTGTGACCCCATGGACTATAGCCCACCAGGTTCCTCTGTCCATGGAATGTCCAGGCAGGAATACTGGAGTAGGCTGCCATTTCCTTCTTCAGGGATCTTCCCAACCCAGGGATCAAACCCACATCTCCAACATTGCAGGCAGATTCTTTACCATCTGAGCCACTAGGGAAGCCCTGAAAAGGGGTGAGGGGGGCAAAGAAGGTCTAGTACCAAATACATGGACGTTTGAATTACTTTTCTCCTTTAGAAATGTATTCAGTTGTTCAAATAGTTTCTCTTCTCTTACCTGATCAGCTGAAGCAAATGCTTGAAATACAGCAAAAATGCCAAAAAACCTTGAATTCATGCATTTGCCCAAAGATCTCCAAAACCTGGAAGCATCACCTCAGTTCCTGCTCCATGTCATCTTCCTAAGGCGCACGTCTGTTGTGCTGTTTGCAGCCAAAGCCAGTGGGAATCGTAGTGCCAGCCTGCAGCAGAAGCAGGACCCCACCTCCCTGTCCACAGGCAGCAACGCATTCCATGTATTGCTGTGATACATGTAAACATCATCTTATGATCTGACCTTGTATTTTTAAAGTCCTGCTAGGAAGTGGTAAATTAGTCTCTTTATTAGCGAGCAGTGGGCTGTTTTTCAGTCTCTTCATGTGTTTTAAGGAGGTTTTAAAATATAGTTGAATTCAGGACTTTTTCATGTGATCTATCCAAATGGTTCTCCTTCTGAAACTCAGCAGGGCAGAGGTGTTAAGTCAGGGTGGAGTTCAGGGAGGAGCACTTGACATTCCAGGTGAAAGCAGCAGTGTCTTCCAAGATTAATCCTTCCACCTTCTAAGACAGGGTTTCTCAAGGTATGGTCCAGGGATCACCTACCTCAGCACTCCCCCAGGGCTCCTTAAACTGGCGCAGGTTCCCTGGCCCCTTCCCACACTTCCCCCTAAGGGTCAGCCAGGTCTCTGTATTTTCCCCAAGTATCCCAGCACAGTCCTACCCACACATTTGAGACCCTCGACTGCAGGTTACTGTTTTAGAACAAGAAATGACCCTCCATCAGCATCTCAACATAGGCTCGTTAAAATGGCAGACGTCATCCAAGTGGAAATTCCATTTCTAAGGATTTGTTCTCCACAAGGAAGTGCGTCATCCCCCACCCCTGTTAGTCTTGGATTTCCTTCCTGGGAATCTTGGAGGGTGCCTCTGGCCTTTGTCCTTGGGGGTGTACAGTGGTCCCTGAAGGGGTCGTTTCGCCAGGGTCTGGGGGACCACACGGGGCCACCTTTCAGAGACTGATCTTAGAGACTCCTTGACATGGTCGTTGCTCTAGCCTCATGTGTCCGTCTCTGTTTTCTTGTTGCTCAGCAAATATGCCGGAGGACTACCCCGATCAGTTTGATGATGTCATGGATTTTATTCAAGCTACCATTCGAAGACTGAAAAGGTCCCCGGATAAACAAATGGCCGTGCTTCCTCGGAGAGAGCGGCACCGGCCGGGGGCGGCCGCCAGCCCGGAGAGCGCCAGAGGGAAAGGCCGGCGCGGCCAGAGGGGCCGAAATCGCGGCTGCGTCCTCACCGCCGTGCATCTGAACGTCACTGACTTGGGTTTGGGCTACGAAACCAAGGAGGAACTCATTTTCAGGTACTGCAGCGGCTCCTGCGATGCAGCCGAAACAATGTACGACAAAATATTAAAAAACTTATCCAAAAGTAGAAGGCTGGTGAGTGACAAAGTCGGGCAGGCGTGTTGCAGACCCATCGCCTTTGATGACGACCTGTCCTTTTTAGATGATAACCTGGTTTACCATATTCTAAGAAAGCATTCCGCTAAAAGGTGTGGATGTATCTGACTTCGGCTCCAGAGACCGCTGTGTATTGCATTCCTGCTACAGTGCAAAGAAAGGGACCAAGGTTCCCAGAAAATGTTTGCCCAGAGTGGAAGATGAGGACCAAGGAGGCGGAGGAGGAGGAAGTGGAGGCAGAGGAGGAGGAAGGCAGCCATTGTGGGAGCCTGGTGGAGGGAGACCCAGCTACAGAAGACTGGACAGGAGAGGAAAGACCGCCGTCCGCCTTCTCCCGGGTGGCAGCTGACGTCACCAGAAGCCAGGGCTGGTGTCCCTGGTTGGGTGTTGCCGTCGTTTCATCTGATACAGTCCACCGCCATGGGTCACGGGCGCAGTTGCGGATGCACTTGAAACCAAACCAGTGTATCTCCTGTGGTTTGCTTTCACATGTCTAGAGACACCAGGGAAACGGTCCTCCTGGTGTCATTCCTTGTCATTACGTTTTACTGCTGAAAGCAAGAAAGGTTTATTTTTCTGTCACTCAGTGGAGACATACCCCGAAAAAGAGGGGGAGGAAAAAAATCAAAGATCCAGGAGAGATAGTAACCTTTGCTTTGGAAGGTTCAGGCCTGAGGTTTACTCCAACCAGCATTTTGGGGAACGGTGGGTGATTGATTTCGAACATGGTGTGTGGGGTGGGAAGAAGCTGGCTAGGAACCAAAAAGGCTGTCCTCATGACTAAAACCAAACCTGAAGGTATTTCCTTTCTGCCCTTGGAAACAGGAAACCAGTGTGGTTTTTCGGCAGCATTCTTGCAGGAGAGCGTGCGGGAAGGCCCCCAGCTGCACTGGGGCGGGGAGGCCGCGGGGCTGTCGGTTTACAGAGAGACAGATGTTACATACACCCCAGCTCCGTTATGCGTGGTCACCAGTGACCAGAGAAGCTACTCGATGCAATGCATCTGTTTCAGATACAGAAATATAGAGAAGATATTTATTGAGATTTAAGTTATTGTTATTTATTACCGTTCACTAATGAGTTTCTCTTTTTTTGCCCTTATTTATTAAAGTTTCTTTTCAAAGGTGCCAAAGTATATGTGCTCGCAAAATGCAAAGGAAGGTGGCAAAGGAAATTTTAATTGGGATCAAGGGTCCATGCTTTTCAAAGTATTAAAAAGACTTTCGCCAGGCAAAAATCACTTACTTTACCTTTTTTAAGAAAAGCCCTTGTGTGATTCCACCCCCCTCTACCCCCCAGGTCTCAGCATCTTACCTGGTTTTATATGTTAGAGAGGAACATGTCAGAAGGAACATTTCTGATGGGCCTTCCTTTTCAGGAGCAGCCGTGGAGACCATGGCATTTGCCCTCATTTCTACATGGTTCCCTGTCCCAGCAGACAAGCCATGTGCTCCATTTCCTGCTGTGCTGAAGCTCACCCTCCCCTCCACATGTATCTGTCTGTGATATGCATAACCACATATGTCAGAGGTTAAAGTCCCTTTCGTAGGTGGTACTGGACTCAATGTTGACCTCACAGTAACAGTTCTGTCAAGTAGCCGGAGTTCTGCCCTGATAGTGGAGACTCTTCCGCAGGCCCAGCATAACCAAGGAACGCTGCGGGCCTTCTGGGAGTGAGGTCAGCCTGGTTGCCATACAAGCCACCAGGGGCTGCCCTCATACACCTGACTCCTTCTCAGAAGAAGGTGGCTGGGAAGGGTGGATGTGGAAGATGGGCCCTGGCCCAGCCTCGGTACACCTGCCCCACCACATGGATACTGAAAGCCTTTGACAAGGCAGGGACATGGGGCGAGAAAAACTATCTCACCGACCAGGTCATGGATTTGTCTGGTCACTGCCCCCATGCTCAATGCACTGGGCCCTATTTTAAGAGCTTGTGACGTATCTTATAAAAGGGATTTTTATCAAAGAGATTATTTATCACTACATCACTGCCTTAGTGGCTGTTAGCTCAAGTGGTACAGATTTGGCAAATAAATTGCCTACTGGCCTCCCTCAAACAATCATTTTAATTTTACAAAGTAATCAAGAAGCAGCAGTTACCAGACATCCCTTCCCCACCCCCACCCCC
>SJXQ01011645.1:60481-107692 GCA_006408695.1 Aepyceros melampus
CCCTTGCAGGACTCGGAAATAGAGGAAAAGGACCTGCCTCTCACCCTCTCTTGGGGCCCAAGGCGGGGAACTTGCTCAGGAGTGGCCTGCTCAAAATAGGGACAGGTCGAGCCGACCGGTCGTTCATGAAGTGCAATTTGATGCAGCCCCAGATCATCTGTCCAATTCAGAGAGTCCCGGCAGATTTGGTGGCCAGCGTCCCCAGGGCTCAGCCTTAGCCCCAGCTCCCTGTGGAGAGTCTCTGCCCACAGGGGCGGTAGGATTCAACAGATGCTGAAAGCTCCTTCCCAGCATCACCTACACACCATAAGCAGGTTTTCACTGAAGCAAATCGCTCCGCCAAAGCCACAAAAGGGTAAAGTTTGTGATTTTTCTTTGTTGTTGCGATTACCATCTGATCCAGTAAGGAGTGCACTTCTTTGGAAGTTCTGACTTCTCTGATCTGTCTCAGTCGTTTGTGTTATACAACCAAAGTTCTCTACAGACTTTATTTTTGTACAATATTATTTTGTAACTTTTTACAAATAAAAACTCATTTCTATTGCTCTCTCTACTTCTGTGCAATCTCACCCACCCAGGGACCACAGCAGACTCAGGCTAGAAGTCCGTCCCTTTCACCACCACTCAGCCACTGGTTGGTCAATAACCTTGTCCATCAACTCTCCACAACCAATCAGTACTCAAGTTGGGAAGAACTTACAAAGTTGTTCTTTTATTTATTCATTCCACAGACACTTGGCGTGCAACATTGTGCCAGGCACTGTCCAAGGCACCAAGGATCCAACAATGGCCACAACAATCTCTGCTCAACAGAGACTGAGCTCTGCTCTCTCCTTGTGAAGTAGATATTTGAGGAGAGAAAGACAATGTTCAAAAAATATGTAGGGGGTTGTGTGTCAATAAATGAGTCACCATTTATAAAGGATACAAATAGGGTATCAGAAAATAACGGGCCTGCTCTAACGGGAGGTCACATTGAGGCAGGACTTAAGAAATAGACGGGAGTGTCCTGGCAAAACCCTCGGCAGGCAGGCGCTTGGACGGCGCCACTGCTTTGCACAATCCCGGGTGACGCCAGAGGTTCACGTGGGCTCTCCGCCGGCAAAGTAGCAGGATCCGGGGAATTGTGCAAATGGTGGCCCCAGGCTTAGTTGTTCTGGTGGCAAGAAAAACACACCGAAGAGAGGAAATGCCATGGCCCAGGGCTGGGGGAGGAGAGCACGCTTCCTCCTCGGATGACACACACCCCTGCTGTGTCACCCGAGGCCGTGTGACTATTAAAAGGTGGCCTTGTACAGCGTTTCAAGCCCAAAACAAAACTGATGCTCTTAAGACTCTCTAAGTGGCCACCAGCCTAGCCTTTCCAGCGGAGCGCATCAGTACAGTGCCGGAAATGCCCTCCCCCTCCTCACTAGGACAGTGCCTGGTACCCACCCTGGGCGCTTGGAGTCCTGCCGCCAGGGCAACGCTTAGACTAGGGCACTTTCTCCATGCTAAATTCTGGTCCAAAGTTCGGAGAGGAATGCAAACACTTGCTTATTTCCTCTCCCTTTACCATTTCCCCAAAGTGTGTTCCGAGGATAACAGACTAGGTGAGATATTCCTTAAAAACGGAGTGATTCTCTGATCAAATAAGTTGGGAAAACATTGAGTTATATAACATATTTTTGGAGTTAAAAAGAGAAGTGTAGGGCTTCCCTAGTGAACTCAGTGGTAGAAAATCCACCTGATAATGCAGCAGACAGAGTTGATCCCTAGCTCCAGAAGATTCCACATGCCACTGGACAGCTAAGCCATGCACCCCAGCTATTGAACCTGTGCTCTAAAACCCAGGAGCCACAACTCCTGAGCCCACGAGATCTAGTTACTGAAGCCCTCCTGCCCTAGAGCCTGAGCTCCACAACAAGAGAAGCCACTGCAATGAGAAGCCCCCACACACAACTACGTAGTAGCGCCTGCTCGCCGCAACTAGAGAAAAGCCTGTACAGCGATGAAGACCCAGCAGGGCCGCAAATAGATTTAAAAAGAGAAATGTAGAGCCTATAGGCCCTTTATTAAACTAATGAACATTGTGACCACCCAGGAGTAGCATGGAGTGTGCAGATTTCCCCAGATGGACCATGAAAACGTCTACAGCTTTGTTTGCTTTCTCTTAATATCTGTTGACCATCCCTTGAAACTACCTTGGGCCATGTTGCCTGCTCCTGTAAACACGGGGATGAGCAGAGAGGGGGACTGGAGATTTGTAAAAAGGCAGAAACACATGGGGAAACAGCTGGGGAGCTCCCCATATGCACATGTATACACACACACACATTCTGGACATTTGAGCATTGTGGGTTTCTTGTTCAGCATGATTAACCAGTGGTCAGCTTTGGAAGTTCCATTCAACCAAGAAAGAGAGAGTATGTTGAAAGCTGGGAAGTTCTTAGCAGCAATGAGAAAAGCAACTTTCACGATGCTTATCACACATGCTCACCCAACTCAAGTTGTTAGGAACCACCAGCCAATGCTTTGGCTGGCCCATAGTCTGGAGTTGGGGGGGCGTGGATGTCCCCTCACAGTGGTCCTCAGAGGAGTACGGCTCTTGTTGGGCATCAGAGTCCCTACTGCTGAGGATGGTGTGAGAATACAGGGTCAGAACCCTGGATACCAGCCTCAGATGGTCTCATGGGGCTTGTGCCCACCATCATCTCAGGCTGGTTTTCTCCTATGCATCTGATGCCAAAGTAACACTTTAAATAAAGATGGGAAATCAGAATTCCATTAACCTAAGTCTCAAAAGCAGAAAGCCCCCTCCCCTTCACATACAGGGACCCTCTTGGGCCACGGCTGACTTGCTGCCTGACCTCAGCATCACAGGGAGGAGGGAGCCCACTCCTCACACCATCCACCTTTGCTTCTCAGAGCACAGCGGCAGGGAGGGGATGAAAGTGTCAGCCACATGCCCCAAGCATTTTTCCACCAGGTAAGGAAGTGTCTGAGCCCCAAGTATCTCCTTGAGATGCATGTTTAAAAAGGTGTTACTGTAATCCCACGCAATAGTTGACTTGACTCTCATCTCCCACAAAACCTCCTGAATGAAATCAAATCCAGATGTTGCCACGTCATCCCTGAAAATAAATAGAGAGTTGGGAAAACAAGAGGAAAGCATCCACTTACTCATATGTGATCATTAATATGCTGCCATGTCCCGGCCCCGTGGCAGGTGAGGATAACGATGATGAGAGTGCAGCCGGGGTGGAGGATATGCGGTGACAGGTGCCTGAAAAGTGCCAGAATGCCTCCAAGAGCAGCAGGTGGGAAGAAACCTGAAAAAGAAAAAAGAGTCAGGGACAACTGCATAGTAGGGCTCCCAGATAACTTTAATTTCAGATAAACATGCCTAATTTCTTAGTGTAATTATGTCTCATGCAACATTTGGGGCATGTGCTATTTGGGACATGACTATTAAAGTGATTACTCATTGAAGGCCTCTGACCCACAAAAGCTGTGATTCAGCTCTTAGTGCATTGCCAGCAACAACCTGTCCAGTTCCTCTACCCACAGTTTTTTCTAGTTTTCCCCCTCTTAGTCAATCATTAAGGCCAATCTTGAACTATAAAATAAACAAACAAAACACTTTCTTCTCACCCTTAAAGTTAGATTGTCTTCTCAGGATATTTGCATTTACTTCCTGTTCAAGGAAACAAACCTAAGCATGGCCGTTAACCTTCTAGGACTCACTCACTCTTCTTGAGAAGACAGGAATCAGACATGAGGGGATGAGAGAGTAAGAACAGGTCAGACAGAAGAGAGGATGGCGAGGAAGGCAGAGAGAAGACTTTAGGCCCCAGGAGAGGACAACAGCGAGGTGGGCATGACAGACAAGATGAGGATTTCAAATATGCGGAATAGATCCTTTTAACTTGGGGAATTCCTTCAACTGGGACATGTAGGGGATTTTGACACACTCTTGTACGTGGGCCTCATTCATTCAATTAATTCGTGAGTATCTATCTCCTAGCAGAGAAGGATATAAGGCTATAAAGATAAAGCCCTCAAGAGCATCCCAGATTAGAGGGACAGAAATAAGAATATTAAAGTACAAGTCAAGGACTTCCCTGATGGTCCAGTGACTAAGACTCTAAGCTCCCAAAGCAGGGGACCTTGGTCAGGGAACTAGATCCCACAGGCTACAACTAAGATCCAGCACAGCCAAATAAATAAGTAAACAAATATCTTTTAAAAATACCAGGTGATGAGGGCAGCGATGAAGAGACAGAGTATTTTATGGGAGCTTAGAGGAATAATAAATCCAGCTGAGGCTGTGGGGTGGATAAAGGTATCAAGGATGGCGTTCTGGAGGTGGATGTCTGACAGATGGTTAAGAGAAAGAAGGAATTTCCCAGACTGGAGGTGAAGAAAAGAGGGTGTTTCAGGCACCAGGGACTTGAGAGCTAAGCCAGGACTCAGGATGGCCTGATGTGCTGTTGGCTTGAAAAGGTAGAGCGTTGGAGACTGAGTGGCTTGGGCAGGAGATGGGAGGGAGCAGAGAGGGCGGGTGTGTGAGGGGATGGGGTGGGGTCAGGAGCTCGCACTCTGCACTCTGCGACTCCAGCTCTGTATCCATCGCTGAGGAAAGGGTCACTTTTGATCTTCGCACCCAACCTCTCCCTCTCAGACCCTCTGTCCCCCACCCCCAGTCCCTCTGCTGTCCCATCCTCTCAAAGCCTGGTCTGCACGGCTTTCCTTCTCCCACAAAAAGCCTCTTATACACCAGAGGACTGAAAAGGCTCCCAGATCAGCCTTTCCCCAACCATCTAGTTAACATTAGGGAAGCATTCAGGGAGGAAAGGATTCCTTGATTTTAAAAACTGACAAAATGCTGAAAATTTTGACTCCATCTCAGGAAGAGACAGTACATGTTACATATCAATCAAGGCCTGTTCACTGTTGTTTAACTCAGCACCTCACCATCTTATTTGACCAAGGAGCACATGCTGACATCTAATGTAAGTGTGTTTTTGGACACAACTTGGGAAATGGTATTATAGAATCAGAGGAATGAATCTCTAATGGCAGAACTGCAGACAGCAGAAGTAAGTTGTTTCTGAGCAAGGGGATCATTCACCCCACCACTAGTATGCCGCCATGCTTGGCCTGAAAGACCCGAGAAATAACCACCCCCCGCTTTTTTTTAACATGCGTTACTGGTCCAGTGAGCATCCAAACTCAGCTATGTTCTCATTTCTCTGCGCTTGAGCAGAGGTAACTAACCCTCCTCCCTGTCATCATTCTCCACTGTCTCTACCCCAACCCTGCCATCATTCACAACGTCTGGACTGGAAGACACACCAAGGGCTCTAATCCATGCCACACACAGAGATAAATGAGTTCTCGTGCTGTTCATTCATGCTGTTGACCAAATACAGACAGACCCCTTCCATTCCTGGCTGTGTGATTAGATCACACAGCTGGCTTCTCTTGTGCTTGACTGAGGCCAGTGACTAGCCAAAGAATGTGACCAGAGGTGACATGGGCTGCTTCTGAACCAACATTTAATGGCCCTTGTGAGACTCTTGAGAGTCTCTTTCATTTTCTAGAGGACAGCACCCAGGAACAGTCAAGAAAGCGGCTGTTCTGTCAACTTGGAGTGACTCTGATGAACAAGGCCGCTCTGCCCACCCACAACAGACCTGGCCTAATGGTTCAGAACTAGCCTTGTGTTCTGGGAGCCACAGAAATGTGGAAATTATCTGTTACTGAAGCATTCCTGCACCTATTCTGACACATACATGCCTCTGTTATGATGAGACACGTTATGGGTCATGAAGAGAAAGGGAGTCATCAGCAGAGGCCGGCAGGGGAGCAGCAGAAAGGCTCAAAGGGAAGGGTAGGAAATTTAGTTGAGGAGGTAACCAGTTGAGGAAGAAATTCAGTAATGCTCTGAGTCAGAGCACAGAGTCCCTGGGGCCACCACAGGGATGTGGGATATTATTCTTACTCAGGCAGAAAGCCATGAGAAGGGTTTAAAAAGAGGAGTGATAAGATCTGGTTTGTGATGTTAAAGAACGATTGTTCTAGCTGCTTTGCTGAGTTGCAGACTGCAGAACTCTTGGGCTCCAAAGTCACTGCATTTTCTTGGGCTCCAAATCACTGCAGATGGTGACTGCAGCCATGAAATTAAAAGACACTTGCTGTTTGGAAGAAAAGCTATGACAAAACTTGATAGCATAATAAAAAGCAGAGATGTTATTTTGCCGACAAAGTTCTGTTTAGTCAAAGCTATGGTTTTTCCAGTAGTCATGTATGGATGTGAGAGTTGGACCATAAAGAAAACTGAGAGCCAAAGAATTGATGCTTTTGAAATGTGGTGTTGAAGAAGACTCTTGAGAGTCCCTTGGACTGCAAGGAGATCAAACCAGTCCATCCTAAAGGAAATCAGTTATGGATATTTACTGTAAGGAATAAGCTCCAATACTTTGGCCACCTGATGCAAAGAACTGACTCATTTGAAAAGACCCTGATGCTAGGAAAGATGGAAGGCAGGAGGAGAAGGGGACAACAGAGGATGAGATAGTTGGATGGCATCATTGACTTGATGGACATGAGTTTGAGTAAACTCTGGGAATTGGTGATGGACAGGGAGGCCTGGCGTGCTGCAGTCCATGGGGTCACAAAGAGTCAGACAGGAGTGAGCAACTGGACTGAACTGAACTGAGACTGTGGAAGCCAAGGGACCAGCCACGCTGCTGCAGGAATCGAGGTGAGAAATGATGGTGACTTGGGCGAGGGTTAGTGATCGCGGTACCGATGGGACTTGCTCAAGCCTGGGCAAGTGGGGAGAACGCGAGAGCAGGAGGAGAGAGGGAGTAAACAGGATGGCTCCCAGTCTGAATCCAAAGCAGAGGCATCACTAAGAGGGCCGAGCTGTCCACGGCTTGTGTGGGGTCGCGTCGGAGTCTCGGGCTGGACTTTTTTCTGCTCAGAAGGTCACCCAATAAGAAGAAGGATGCTGGTCCTCACTCCGGGGAGGCAGGAGCCAGAGCCGGGGCAGGGCTCCGAGGGCGCTTGCCAGGCCCCGAGGTCTGGAATGCCATTAAACGTGTGCGTGCCAGGCCGGCTGGCTCACGTTCAGGATGAATCTGCCACTGCTCCCTCTGACAATGTTTGCGTGAAATAAAAAGTATGGCTTTCAAATGATACGACAAGGAAGATTCTTGAGCAAATATGGCCAAAGGCTCTGGGCAGCATGTTCTCAGAGGCTGGGATTCCACCCGCCTCCAGCCTTCTTTTTTCCGTCTGATCCTCCCCAACCCTGCCCTGAAGTTCAGCCAGCCAGTCTCATTGGCCTCCTCACCTGTTGCCCAGCCCTGCCCTCTCCAACTCTGCTCACTGCTGCCAAATACATCTTAATCACCTAGCTCCTCTACTCAGAATCCTGCTCTGCCTTCCTGCTGCCAGTCAAACCCTCAGACTGCCAATCAAAAGCTTTTCAATTTGTTTTAAACTGATCTTTTCTCTAGGTGTTTTTTTTTTTTTTTTGGTCCCCTGAATCTTCCTTTTAAGCCTAACCTTTACCCTTCAGTCACTATGGATGACCCATAGAACCTCAAAATCTCAAAATACACACTGAGATGTTTACACTTTCCACAGTTGGACGTCACCCAAGCCGTTCCCTCTGCCAGGAATAATAAAGTCCCTCATCTCCTCAATGCTCTGATTTCCCCTCAGCTGGTATTCATCACTCGCTTCACTGCAGTCCAACAGCCAAGCTCCTCATGGGTGGATCAGGCTGATCACATGGGCCCTTTTCGTGTGGATATTAGTGCACTGATCTTGTGTTTTGTGCTGGGTTGAGGGCTCCTAGAGTGCAAGGCACACATCTGGCTCGTCTTTGAATCCCGCAGAGCCCCAAGCATCTGTCCTCATGGGTAGTGGATACTTAAAAAGTATCTATTTGTCAGGACTTTGAGTTACAAGTAGAAGAAACTCAACTCAAGCTGTCTTATACAATGAAAGGGAACAGATAGGCTCATGAAACTGAAAAGTCCTGGGATGGACTCGCTTCAGGAAAAGCTAGATCCAGGTGATGAACTGACATCACAAGGAACAGGTCCCTTTCACTCTTCCCACTTCACTGTGTCGGCCGTATTCTCAAGTCTGTTTTCCCCACACACAGTGGCAAAGATGTCAGTGAAGCTTCAGGCTTCCACCCCACTCTCTTAAATACCCAGTAATAATGCCACCAAGGATTTTAGAAGAGATTCTAATTAGCCAACTAGCACCAGATGCCAATTTCTCGGTCATTTACTATGGCCAGTGTGTACGTGCATGCTAAAGCTGCTTCAGTTGTGTCCAACTCTTTGCAAGCCTGTGGACTGTAGCCTACCAGGCTTCTCTGTCCATGGGATTCTCCAGGCAAGAACATTGGGATAGGTTGCCATGCCCCCCTCCAGGGGAATCTTCCTGACCCAGGGATCGAACCCGAGTCTCTTCAGTCTCCTGCAGTGGCAGGCAGGTTCTTTACCAGTGAAACCCTACTATGGCGAAAGGGATGGCTAATTCTGTCCAGGCCTGGGGCATGTGCACACCTCCGACGCCAGCAGGTGGGCCAACTCCACGAAATCACATGGACTAAGAACACAGGAGGGGAGATTCTGCAAAAAAACTAGTTGGATGCTGTGACCTAAAGAAAGGGATGAGAGACATTGAGCAGGCACAAGCAACAGATGTCCACGACAGCAGCATTTTCTGTGATGGCACATTCCAGAAAAACAATTTGGCATCTCATTTTTCACATTTATTTAGACAACCATCTGCTCAAAAAAATTAATGGTCCTATCTTGGCTTACTCATTTGGGCAAAACAGCCAGTTAACATAATAATTCAAACAGAACAACAGGGAGTAGGGGACACCAGTTAGGCATAACTGGGAGAAATATGAAGACTGGCAATCGATTTATTTTACAAAAAAATTGAAAGAAATATTGGATGGATGGATGCATGAAAGACTGTTTTATTTATTTGTGCCACTCTGTTATAATGGACCTCTTTAGAAAGACAATTCAAAGAAAGTCTAATTAATAGAAAACCCTACTGGAATGATTTAAACAGGGACTTATCTCACACAACTGAGTGTTTATGAATATACACACAGTGGGTGCCACAGTGATACATTTTGAAGGCAGATCCATCAATGAATGTTAAAATCAGGGGCATATATTTGAGGAGAAAGTGGTATTTGCATAATTTCAAAATATCTCTCCCAAGATAGTTATTAATTGTAAAGGAGGAAATGGTAACTTTATAGTAGAGAAACTCAGCAGAAGCCACCTTAACCAGGTGAGGAAGGCTAAGATCATCAGCAATAAGATATATTAATATCAAGTCCCTGGTGGAATGATGCACTGGGAAGGGTGCAAAATCACTCGTGTGGAATTTTTACCCAAAATGCAAAACTTCAGTCTAGCCTTGAGAAAGGATCAAACTCACACTGAAGGATATTCTACAACATAGCTGACCAGCACTATCCAAAAGCATCAAGCATGGGAGGGAGGAACAAGGAAAGAGAAGATTTATTCCCAGATTGGAAGAGACTAAGGAGGCATGACTACTAAAACAGGGTGAGACCATGGATTGGATCCTGGAATAGGAAAAGAACATTAGTAGGAAAACTTAAGAAATCTCCCTTAGTAAGATCTGTAGTTTCATTAATGGTATTGTACCAAGGTTACTTTTCTGGTTTTGCTCACTGTATGTGGTTATGGAGGATGTTAGTGTTAGCAGAAGCTGAGTGAAAGGTGTATGGGAGCTTTCCTCTTTTTATTTTGACAACTTTTCTATCTAAAATTATTTCAAAATTTAAAGTGAAAAAGAGAATCATCCAGCTGTTTCTTTGTAAGCAAGTAAAACTATTGACACTTCAGTGCAAAGGTCCCTAGGATTTTGTGCCCAAATCATAGGTACAGACAAATGATCTGAGTTTGGATAAGGGAAGGAGCAGTGTGGCCTTGATACTTTTGATGCGTCTAGGAAGGGCTTCAAACAAATCATGTAGCTACAATTAGATCTTGAAAGCATGACCCAAGGGGTAAAAGGACTTCCATAGGTGACTCCCCAAAAAGCTAAGATACATAACTGTGAATGAACAAATATGGTATGTTCTGAAGGCTGCCCAACTCATGTCCAGGCAAAGAAAGGGAAGGTGGGTTCTCACATGGTGTAGCATCTGGAATTCAGGCTTGATATGGAAGTGGGGTGGACATGGGATTGATTGTGGGACAGGGACAATTGGGGAAATAAAGGCAGCATCTCAGGAGAAATCACTTATGGAAGAATAAGTACTGGACAAATTTCTGTGGGCAAAAATAAGAACGATGTCTGAAAGTAAAGGCCATAAGCACATACATTAAGAGAGAGCTTTTTAAGGGCACCAGTTGATTTGGATCAGGATATCCTGGAGTGAATATTTATTTGGAGGAGCAATCAGCGATATGGTATCAACTAAGAAGCTATGCGTCTCTCAGTGTATGTCAACCAGACCTCCTCCAACTTCAGTGTACAAACAAAGCACCCAGGGACTTTGTGAAAATGCAGATTCTGATTCAGCAGGTCTGGGATAGTTTAACAAGTTCCCAGGTGATGCCGCTGATGCTGGTCCTCAAACTGTGCCTTGAGTAGCAACAATGTAGACCATGGCAGATGTTTACAGTGGAGAGACACAGGAAGACAGGGTTTCGTACGTAGCAGAGCAGCTCCCTCGCTGCGATCTGTTGAAAGTCAGCCCTCGACACAAAGGTTTGTATTTTTTTTTTATAAAAAAAATTATTAAGAAAAAAAAAAAGAATATTGATCCGGGAATACTTTCAACAAGCCTGGGCCAGTTCTGACTACTTTCCTGGCCTTGGTGGAAGGGTAAATAGTCGCAAGCAGAGTTAATGCTGAAAGCTGAAATTTTTGTATGAAAAGCACTATCAGGCAAGTAACACTGGCTTAAAGAGCAGATGGTTATCCTGCAAGGCGGAATGAGAAAACCCAGAAGTGAAGCTACAGTGCATCTGTAATGCCAACTGTTACAGCCAGTCCACTAAGCACAGTGCTGAAATGCAGTCAGATGGTCCACAACCTCCCAGGAGCAGCAGAGGCCCAGCCAAGTAAGGGTGCCCAATGACAACCTCCCTGCACCAGGGCCTGTGGCCTGGCCTGTTTGCATGGTAAAGTCTGGTAAACCGAGCATTTTCTTGATTCTTTCCTCCATACATACCAAATCTCCTTCATACTCTTTAATCTCTTCTCAGATCAAACCTACCATTATCCTTCTTGAGGCCTTCCAAGCTTCCTGCCGGAATGCAACCACTATGCAAAAATGCAGAAGCTAAAAGGAAAGAAAAAAGAGATGACTTTTGACCTCTCCTAGAGACTTATTCCAACTCTTTGCAACCCCATGGACTGCAGCACACCAGGCCTCCCTGTTCATCACCAACTCCTGGAGTTTACTCAGACTCATGTCCATTGAGTCAGTGATGCCATCCAACCATCTCATCCTCTGTCTCAAAGAGTTGTATAGGACTGAGCAACTGAACTGAACTGAGGGACTTATTCATTCCTCAAGTCCTTCTTCCTGTCTGCACCAGGCAACAAGTTAGGAATGTCACCTGTAACCATTAATTGGGAAGGCATTTTCATTTTCTAAGGGTATTTGGAAGGCAGTGAAAGGTAAAAGTGTTAGTTGCTCAGTCGTGTCCGATTCTTTGAGAACTCATGGACCGTAGCCGGCCAGGCTCCTCTGTCCGTGGAATTCTCCAGGCAAGAATACTGGAGTGAGTAGCCATTCCCTTCCCCGGGGAATTTTCCTGACCCAGGTATCCTGCATTACAGGAGGACTCTTTACTGTCTGAACCACCAGGGAAGTCCTCTTCCCTAGATGATGAGATGCTCTTCAATCAAATGAGAGAGACTGAGTGCCTCCTGTCTGAACTGCGTGGCAATCAAGACATCTGACCTCAAGACGTTCCCCATCGACTGAGAAAGAAGAACAAATTGAAATTGAGGCAAGTGCCAAAGGCTGCAGGATCACAAGGGAGGTGGTGTCCAGTGGACTCGAGGAACTGGAGACCTGGAAGATACACCCTGAGCCAGGGCACCTGCAGCCCCACTCAGAGCCCCACCTGCTGCTGGACAAGACACCATAGCATCCACCACTTCCACCTGTGCTGGCAGTGCTTGCCTGCTATGAGTTGCAGACACTCGCTACTGAATCCCACAGTCTGATTTCAGCCTACCTGCCACACTGTCCTATATATTCCCTGCAGATGGAGTCTTTTCTACAGCTGCCCTACTTCTCCCCAGGCTTCTCCCCATAGCCACAAAATCCTCCCATATCTCTTTGCTCCTAGTCTCCCTATTCATTCACTGCCCTGGTCTTTGCAGGCCCTTCCCAGAGGATGGCGTCCACACCTCTTGATGGCGTCCACAGCACCTTGCCCACCGGCCTCCCTCCTTGCTACCCTCTGACCAGTGTTGACAAGAATCCCTTTTTCCGCCCACCCACAATGTTCCCCAGTATTTACTTGATCCTGCTCTCAGGCTACCTGTTGTTTGGGGCTTCCCCCCTTTTCCATCCAAATCCTAATATGTGTTCACAGATGTCTCTTTGGAACAAACTGTTAGAATTCTGTTTTCCACAAGGCCCAACTCATCCCTTAGCAAATTGACAGATCATGTTTTTAAGATTCAGTCAAATTGTAGCACGTATCAGATCTTCCTTTTTCATGACTAATATTCCTTTGTATTATATACACAATGTTTATCCATTCATCTGTCAATGGACATTTGAGTTGTTTCTATGGTTTGGATATTACAAATAATTCTGTTATAAATATTTGTGTATAAGTTTCTATGTGTATATGTGTTTTCACTTCTCTTGGGTACATACCTAGGCATGAAACTGCTTGGTCATGTGATGACTCTATGTTAAACTCTGTGAGAAACCACCAAACGGTTTTCCATGGCAGCTGCCTCATTTTTCTCTTCCTTGTTGCCAACATCATTATCGTTATCATAGCAGCTAATATTCAATGGGTACACAATGGGCCAGGCTATGTTTAAAACATCATGTTGAAATTGAAAGAAGCCAGGATATGTCACCCCAAAATATGCCTCTTTGGCATCTTGAGCTAAAGGCAATTAAGAGGCAACACACTCAGGACTTTCCTGGCAGTCCAGTAGTTAAGACTCGGTGCTCCTGCTGCAGGGGTCACAGGTTCAATCCCTGGTCAGGGAATAAGATCCCTGCATGCCCAATGGAGCAGCCTAAAAAAAAGCAACAAAGTCAGAAAAAGTGCCCCTTTCAGGATGTAAATTCTCCTTTTTCTGAAGACAGATTCTTATCAGACCAGAGATGGTCCAGGAGGGATCTGCAAAGAAACCTCACTCCATTAGTTTCCTCCCTTTATTTACCTTCCCACAGTTTGGCGCCCTTGGAAGCCTACAACTGCTTTCCTTTTCCATCATGTCTCTCCAAATTTTCTGTTCTTTGTTTAAGATGCTAGATAAGCTGAAATTCTAAGCCACCACTTTGAGTTATTATATTTTTATACAGGATTCTCCCATATGATGTGTGCTGCACATATTAGTAAGCCATTTTTCTCCTGTTAATTTTTTTATTGAAGGGTCCCAAGTGAACATTTAAGATGGGTCAAGGTATAGTTCTTCCTTCCCTGCAGTATCGTGAGTGCCTTCATTTCACAGACGAGGAAACCGAGGCCCAGGACTTGCCCAAGGTCACAGAGGTCAGATGAAGTACTGCCGGCCTTGAAATACTGTGAGCTCATGAAAGGCCTGTGTACACACGGTAGCTGGGGTGCAGAGAAAGGAGAGTTCTGATGTGGCTCTGTTAAGGAAGGAGCCCTAAGCTAAGGACTGAAAGATGAGTGTTCCTGCCCACAGATGTGGGGGAAGGACGTGCAGGCTCAGGGGAGCAGCAGAGAGAACTGAGTGAGCAAACGCACTAAGCTGGAACAGCACGTGCTTCGTGTAGACAGATTATACGGTGCAGGGTGACGGTTACTTTTACCACCATGTCCCTTCACCTGTAATAAACATGTGCTGAATGAAGAAGTTAGAGAAGTGACGAAAAGAGAAAGCTGGAGAGATGGACAGGGTGCAGGGCCAGGGGAACTTCACCTGCCTCGGTGAGGAGTTTGGACTTCATCTTGCAGGTGACCCAAAGCCTTGAGGGTCGCATCAAAATTACATTTGCGCTGCAGAAAGATTCCTGCAGCAACAGTGTGGAGCGTGGCTTGGAGGAGATACTTAGAGAAGCAGGCAGACCAGTTTGGAGGCAACTGCAACAGCCCAGGAGCAAGATGTAGCTAAGGTCTGAACCTAGACAGTCATAGCTGGGGTGGGAAGGAGAGGGGGAGACCAGTGTGATGAACAGAAAGAAGAAATAATGTGGCAACAGGTTAGACATGAGGGCAGAGGGAGAAGCTGGGGGTGTGACTCTTCCCAGGCTTATGTCTGGATGATGAGATCGAGGGAGCCACCAGTGGGCACGGCAGGTGCCCTTGCTGGGTGACCAGTTCTCCACGTTGGATGTGGTGCCCTTAGGCTGCCTGTGGGACGTGAAGGTGAAGATGGACAGTAGAGCCTGAGGATGAAGAGCTAGGGGTCACCAGCACCCACGTGATCACTGACGGCCTGGAGGCGGGGATGAGAGCCTAGGGTTGTGGGCAAAAGCAGAACAGGGACCTGGAGCCAGACACAGTGACGGCACTGGGAATCATGTCAACCCACCATCACAACTGTGTCTCCCCAATCCACGTGGACACTTACTACTAGGTTCCTTATGCTCGACAATTTAACTAAGCTAAGCTAGACAGTGTAGTCCAAGGCCACCTCCCTTTCCCACCCACACACAAACATCCTCACTTGCTTTCTTTTCCTTAACCATAGAAGATATTTCCAGGCATATGTATGCACATGCCTTAATTTCCTTGCCATCCTGAATATCTCATTTATGAACTTGGATTCATCATTTTCAATCTTTGAAAAATATATGACTGTATGACTCTGTGAAGGAGAGAAGGCTTTGTCTTCTCTTTAGAAAAAGAAGCTGTGCCCTTCAAAATGGGGTTTGGGGTTTGGTGGCGCAGGAGACTTGGCTTGGGGACTCGGTGCCCTGGGGCCCTGGTTGGGGGCAGGCTCAGATGTTCTCTGCCCCCTCGTTAGACAAGGAGTCCCACATGGAGAGAATGAGCTCGCTATGCCAGTGTAGGATTCCGGACCTTTGCCACAGTGATTTCGCACTGGAAATTATTCCAGCTTCTGCTTTCATCTCAGTCTGGGGACTTGGGGAGGATGGGTCTGCCCTTGGACTTGTCCTTGATCTGTGGACAAATGACAGCTTGTGGGCTGAAGCGCAGCCCAGGGACATGGTAAATTCCCAAGGCCGTCATTTCTCCAGAAGCGGACCACCCTGCCCAGGAATGACCTGATCTCTTTTTTTTTTAAACTGGATCTCTACTTTGGTTATCTGCCACCTCTTTCTACAACCTTGCCTCCTCGCTCCTGAGTCTGTCATGAAATTTTAATTTAAATGTCAATAATGAAATTCTCCATTTATATTTTGTAGTTTCACCATTAGAGATGCTGTTTTAACTTCTAGACTGTGAAGAAAAGTACTCATAAATCAGCAGCGTTCACAGCTCAGTCGAGTAGATTTCCTTAAAGCGTGGTCTCTGGATGCATTTTGTGAAGTTGCAGCTTAGGAAAACAAAAGCTCACAAATGGCTTTAAGAAAGGAACCATTTTCAGATTGGCAGTCAGATGAATTTATAGACGTTTTCTCCCATTCCTTTTTTTAACTTCCCCACTCCAAATGCAGAGATAGGAAACATAATTTGTGCGGAAATGTGTTGATTCTTCTGGGGTGAAGGGGGCAGCTAGGACACTGTCTCCCCACAACAAGCTAGTCCTCCAACTCCACCCCTACTCACCACAAGCAAGGCACTGAAGCAGCAGTCAGGACACATGGGGACTGATGAAATCAGGAGGCAGCCAAAGAGACTGCAGCTAACACTGTCTGCCTCAGCTGCAAACCTCCCCTTTCAACCACACCTCAGGGTTCATGGTGCCCTCCTGAGAATTCTTACACCTCTCTGACCCAAAGGCTGACCTTTTCTGACATTCTTTTCTCAACTCTGTTGCTGCAGGCTGCCAGGGTGTTAGGATAAATAGTGCTTAAGCAGTGCCTTCTGTTTTCTCTGTGTCTTATAAGCACTATCTCATTTAATCCTGAACAATGCTAGAGAGAGGCAACAAGTACCTATGTTTTATAGCTAGACACCTAAGGCTCAGAGAGGCTCTGATGAGCTGGTTAGGGTCCCCAGCTGTGAGTAGCAGAGCGAGGGCTTAGCCTTGACTTCTTAGCACCTACACCCCCTGCCCTCTGCTCCCATCACCTCCTCTGACTTTATCCTGTGTCACCTGACAGAGGGAAGCCTGGGTCACAGACGTTACAGCCACTAAGTGAGCAAGGAAGAGAATGAAACAGAACTTTTCTTGGCTCCCATCTGAGACTCTCTGGCTGATGCATTTCTTACCAGAAATGGAGTTGCCCAAGTATTTGTTTGGGGGCTTCCCAGGTGGCACTAGTGGTAAAGAATCTGCCTGCCAGTGCAGCAGATGCAAGAGATGCGGGTTCAATCCCTGGATCAGGAAGATTCCCTGGAGGAGGGCATGGCAACCTATTTCAGTATTCTTGCCTGGAAAACTCTGTTGACAGAGGAGCCTGGTGGGCTACAGTCCATGGGGTTGCAGAGTCAGACACAACTGAGCACCTAAGCACACGCACAAGTATTTATTTGTAAGAGAAACAGAGCAATGTAGTGGAAAAAACATGAACCCTAGAACCTGAAGCTCGGGGACTCAGGCTTCTGCACTTGTAAGCTGGGTTGACCTTGGATGTGGGCATAAGTCACCAGACACCCTGTCCTTATTCCCTCGTCTGTATAATGAGGATGAACGATTGCCCTACCTTCTTCTCAGGGCTGCTATAAAGATCAATAGAGCAACAGCAATGAAACTTAGAAAATGTTCTACAAACTGTGTATAAATATGTTTTCTATGTAAAGAATTTCTATTTCTGAGTAAAGAATATTTTAGGGTCACTGAATCCATTCCTTAGCTCTGCTCTTGAGCATAACTTTCAATTTCTCTTGGCCTCAGTTTCCCCATCTTTAAAATGTGGCCAGGGGGTTTACTGAACCCTAAATGTCTTTCTAGCTGTAACATTCAGCAGCCTAGTGACTTTTCTGACTCCTACCTTGCTTTCGGCCCTCAGTGGTCAGGAAAACCTAGAGATGGGGTTCCTTCACACAGAGCCTTCATCCTCAAGCAAGAGGAGGCTGGAGATTAACTAGCAAAGGTGACCCAAGGATATTCAACTGCAAAAAATGGCAGGATTGAGTGCTGAGAGGACAAGTCTCATCCCTCCACAACGTTTTATGAGTGAACGTTATGTGCCGCTTAGTGTACTAGAAATGAAACCGGGTTTTAGAAACAGTGCAGAGAGGAAGATAAGCTTTAAACAAATGCTTTCCAGGTAATTATTCAATTGGAGTTGTGACATATGCTGGGAAGTAGAGCATGCCTGTTTATCAGGAGATTATAATAATGGTGGAGGTGGCGGGGGACATCTCAGGAGGATTTCCTGAGGAAGTAGCATTTCAAACTAATTCTCAAAGGAGCATCTGGAGTTGGCAAGGCAGGGAAGTGATGGCGAATGGGTAGAGAATGTGCTAAGCAGAAGGAACAACCAGTGCAGAGGGCTTTCAAAGAGGAGAGTTCCTGAGGTATTTGAGTGGCTGAAAATAAGCTGATTTGGCTGGAATGCTGATGCGGTGGTGGGAGTAGGGGAGACGCGAAGCATGACCTGAGCTTTGTGATACGGACAAGGACAGACCACGCATTACCTTACAAGTCAAGATGAGGAACTGGGGCTTCAGCCGCAGAGAATGGCTTAGTTCAAACCACTGGAAGGCTTGCAGCTGGAGGCTGTGTTGCAGGCGATTGGCCCACAAGATGACTGTGGAAGCAGCCTGTCGATTAAAGGAACATGAGAGTAGGTGCCGTGAAACCAGCCAAGAGGCTACTGCAATGATCTACGGCAAGAGTGGACGGTGGCTGGGCCTGATGGTGACAGAGAACCATGGAAAGACTTGAGAGATATTAATACTTCAGAGGTGGAACATTCAGGAGGTAGTCGCTGATTGGGTATGATGGGGGAAAGGCAAGTAATATATACACCATATGGTATAACCCATAGAAGTTACTAGTACCATGAACCCTAATTAGCAGATGAACAAAGGAAGTCTCTAAGAGGCTTGTCCAGATTAAAGAGCTAAAGAGGGGGTCCCAGAACTTCAACTCTTAAGTCATAATTATTTCAGGTATGTAAAGGATCTTCATCCCAAGGGCTATCATTACTTCATGAAAAACTCAGTGAAGGTCTGATTTCATGTGTGCTGAATTCCAACCACACTCTGGTGAAGGCCATATGATGAGAAGGGACCCGAGTGAGTGAGTGACATCATGACCCAAATAAAGTCGCTATTCAAACGCGCGCCATGGCCTCCTTACACCATCACCTAATTATAGCTCCCGAGGAAGCGTTGGACAATAATACACTGTGCAGAAGCCAATAGATGGTTGTCAGTGGGCCAGACAGCCCTTTTCATCTGAGCTGATATTCGGAAGATAACGTGTAACCAGCTCAATGAGGTTTTTGTGGTGGGGCTTCTGGATGATCAGGTCATAAATCTTTCAGGTCCAAGAGAAAGGCCTGTCCAGCTTGCGAGCTGAACAGGTTCTTCCCAACTCCGGAACTAGCACAACTGCAGGAATGCCGCTTAGAGCCGTCTCTCCTTGCATCCCAGAGAAAGGAAACAATAGAGGTCACACAGTTCTCGTAAATACACGTTCATCTGACACGGAGCAAGTCCCTCACTACCACAGCCACTCTAATGCACTGGCCCAGCGTGGGTTGGCCAAGACAAACATTGGTTTCTTTCCAAATGTTCTGGTTTTAATGACTGTGGTTAGGTAACTTCCCCTAAGTCCCATAACTATAAGCGGCACAGTCTGGAAAGCGTCTCTCCAAGCACAGGGCCATCCTGCCTTGGGCCAGTCTGAGCCCTGGAGCCTCAGATGCACAGGAAGGATGGTCCCCACCTTCCAGAGCCCCTGGGAGAGTTCCTACCAGTAAGGTGTACCTCCTGGGCTCACTGTGAGGATTCAACAAATGAGTTCAGCTAATTCCAATAGAGTGGGAATGGAGTACACAAGAAATTCAAACTGGAATCACAGTGAATGTAGGTTATACAAATAGGACACTGATTTGGCCAGAATGTCTGAGACGAACATTGGAGGGTGTGCATAAATCTGAGTGACTATTCAACATCGAGTAACAACCAACTTCCCAGCTCATAAACCATGCCATGACTAAAATCTCACTGATCCCACCTGCGTCACTCTGCTTCTCCCAGTGTGACTCATACTCCTGATTCCCCAGGCACCTCAAGGCCTTCACTGCCCTTTGATTCCGTGAAAGCAGCATCATTGTGTCAAATGTACACAATAATGTCAGTACTCTTTCCCACCTAGCCTGGATTTTGCCCGCCTTTGACTGACGAATATATGTTCCACTTACTGAATTAATCTGTGCAGATACAGCGCCAGATGCTGGCTCTACAAATAAGGGAAGGTCTGGTCATTGGCATTGCAGGATCCAAATCCTACAGAGGAGAGAGCTCTGTAAGCCCTGGTTAGGACACGATGGAGCAAGAGGTATAAAAGCAGGAGAGTCCAGCTGCAGAGGGAGAAGACACGGAAGCTACTGCCTCTGCTTCAGAGGAAGGGAATTCAAGAAGTGTCTGCCTTCCTCTCCATTCCACCACCTCAGGAAAGCTTGGAAAGGATGACCAAGAAGTTAGCCCGTTAGCCAGCGCACTGAGAAGTGGGTTTATCTGGGTGGTCGTGAGGAGGAAGAGCTGTGTAAATGGACACCAGGCGAACCCCATCATGATTTAGTCCCGTGAACTCCGTTTGGGGGAGACGGGGAGACGCAGAGGAGAGGTGAAGCTGCCCTCCGCAGGCTGACACAGACAGGCAGGGCCTGGCCTCTTCTGCTCACCTCACCCCTCTCCCAGTGTATCAGTTTCTTACACCCTATCCTTAGTTCCTACCACCCAGAAAGTTTTCTCCAAATGAGCAGACCAGCCATCAGCTCCCCTCCCTTGTGTAACCAAATCTCTTACCCCAAAGATATGCTCAGACTCCCTGGCCTCCACTCAGCCCTCCGGCTTCCAGGGCGGCAGAGCAGCCAGCCAGCCGGCCCAGTGCCCCACCGGTTTCTAATTAAATCAGAACACGTGCTTCTCTAGACACGGAACAACTCTTGGAGGAGAAACAACAGGTTCCTCTAAGGTTGGCCTTCCAGTCTCACTCAGATGGCTATTTGTGAAGGAAAGGAAAACAGGCAGGCCTAAAAGGAACAAATAGATATTTTATTATTTTCTTTTCAAGCTGTACTGCCATCTGATGCTGACTATAAAGAACTTAAACATGTCTCTGGAGTGGCATTCAATACTTGAACAAAAAATCACATTATTTTAATGTGTTGGAGCCACAAAACTTAAAAATAAATTTCCTGTTTCCCTTCAGTTATAAAAATTTACCTAATCCTCTCCAGATTGATCAGGGTTAGCACTGTGCTATGGAAATGTACACACTTCTGAAAATAAAACAGCTTTTCCAATTAAAAGTGAAAATCAACCCAAACACCTAAAAAGCCATGTGTGCTAGAACACATCCCTGCTCCACAGGCAGGGTTGCATGGTCCAGCCCAGAGGCTGCAGACTGCATCGCCTAAAGGCAGGGCTGATAATCAAAGTAGTTAACAGCTATCAGGGCTCTGGGCAAGGACTTGTCAGCAAATGGATGTGAGACCTTGTGATGGAGTCAGGGAGATGCAGGAACCTCTTTATAGCCAGAATGTAGGGAAGTGGGCTTGAGTGTGCTCTAGGGAGATGTCTCCTCTGCAGGAAAGGGGACACTGAGGATGCTCAGGAAGGTATTTACCCAGAGAACAGGAAGCTTTCACCAGTTTAGCAATTGGTTCAGGTGGACCAGTACGTACCCACTATTATTAAAAATCTGTATTTTGGGCAGCTGCCACAGAAGCTGCCACCTCCTCCTGCTCCTCCTCCTCCTATGGCCTCCGACACAGTTGCTGTGACTCCCATCCCCTCTTATCCTCATTCCTCTCCCAGTTCCTGCTCCTCCTCCCATCCTCAGTGCTGAAGGGCAGAACCCTTGGCAATGGTTCCCCTCCACTCCGGCCATGAAGAGGCTGGAACAGTCCAGTACTCCAGCCCCTCTGAGCTCATTTTGAATCTCAGTTTTTTCTTCAACCAATTGATATCTCTGCCAGCTTCGGGTCATCTTCAGACATAGTTTCAAGCCCTGAGCCTTTGGAGTGGGAGCATTGACTCCAACACCCTAGACTACCAGAGAATTAACCCCAGGGAGTATCAGATAGTGAGAACTCACACAAAGGAAACCACATGAATACAAGACCCGGCATCACCCAACCACCAGTAACATCCTGTGCAGAACACCTCATCTACACAACAGACAAAACAAAAACATAAACCAAGTCACCAGCAGACAGGATTACCACCTCACTCAGCCTTACCCATCAGAGAAAAAGCAAAACAAACAAACAAACACAAACTCAACATAAATCTCATCCTATACAAAGCTTACACAAACCACAGGACCAACCATCAGTTCAGTTCAGTTGCTCAGTCATGTCTGACTCTTTGCGACCCCATGAATCACAGCACGCCAGGCCTCCCTGTCCATCACCATCTCCCGGAGTTCACTCAGACTCACATCCATCGAGTCCATGATGCGATCCAGCCATCTCATCCTTGGTCGTCCCCTTCTCCTCCTGCCCCCAATCCCTCCCAGCATCAGAGTCTTTTCCAATGAGTCAACTCTTCGCATGAGGTGGCCAAAGTACTGGAGCTTCAGCTTTAGCATCATTCCTTCCAAAGAAATCCCAGGGTTGATCTCCTTCAGAATGGACTGGTTGGATCTCCTTGCAGTCCAAGGGACTCTCAAGAGTCTTCTCCAACACCACAGTTCAAAAGCATCAATTCTTCTGCGCTCAGCCTTCTTCACAGTCCAACTCTCACATTCATACATGACCACAGGAAAAACCATAGCCTTGACTAGATGGACCTTAGTCGGCAAAGTAATGTCTCTGCTTTTGAATATACTATCTAGGTTGGTCATAACTTTTCTTCCAAGGAGTAAGCATCTTTTAATTTCATGGCTGCAGTCACCATCTTTGATTTTGGAGCCCCCCAAAATAAAGTCTGACACTGTTTCTACTGTTTCCCCATCTTTGTTGAGCTTTAAGCCAACTTTTTAGTCTCCCCTTTTACTTTCATCAAGAGGCTTTTTAGGCCCTCTTCACTTTCTGCTATAAGGGTGGTGTCATCTGAATATCTGAGGTTATTGATATTTCTCCCGGCAATCTTGATTCCAGCTTGTGTTTCTTCCAGTCCAGCGTTTCTCATGATGTACTCTGCATATAAGTTAAATAAGCAGGGTGACAATATACAGCCTTGACGTACTCCTTTTCCTATTTGGATCATAACTTTTCTTCCAAGGAGTAAGCATCTTTTAATTTCATGGCTGCAATCACCATCTGCAGTGATTTTGGAACCCCAAAAAATAAAGCCTGACACTGTTTCCACTGTTTCCCCATCCATTTCCCATGAAGTGATGGGACCAGATGCCATGATCTTCATTTTCTGAATGTTGAACTTTAAGCCAACTTTTTCACTCTCCTCTTTCACTTTCAACAAGAGGCTTTTTAGCTCCTCTTCACTTTCTGCCATAGGGGTGGTGTCATCTGCATATCTGAGGTTATCGATATTTCTCCCAGCAATCTTGATTCCAGCTTGTGTTTCTTCCAGTCCAGTGTTTCTCATGATGTATTCAACATATAAGTTAAATAAGCAGGGTGACAATATACAGCCTTGACCTACTCCTTTTCCTATTTGGAACCAATCTGTTGTTCCATGTCCAGTTCTAACTGTTGCTTCCTGACCTGCACACAGGTTTCTCAAGAGGCCAGTCAGGTGGTCTTGTATTCCCATCTCTCTCAGAGTTTTCCACAGTTTATTGTGATCCACACAGTCAAAGGCTTTGGCATAGTCAATAAAGCAGAAATAGATGTTTTTCTGGAACTCTCTTGCTTTTTCCATGATCCAACAGATGTTGGCAATTTGATCTCTGGTTCCTCTGCCTTTTCTAAAACCAGCTTGAACATCCTTTAGGATTGAATGGTTTGATTTCCTTGTAGTCCAAGGGACCCTCGAGAGTCTTCAACACCATGGTTCAAAAGCATCAGTTCTTCAGCACTCACCTTTCTTTATGGTCCAACTCTCATATCCATTCATGACTATTGGAAAAACCATAGCTTTGACTAGACAGACCTTTGTCAGCAAAGTTGAATGATCTAGATGCAGATATATAGGTGGCTGTGTTTCCCAGGTGGAGCTAGTGGTAAAGAACCTGCCTGCCAAGGCAGGAGACTTAAAAGAAGTGGGTTTGATCCCTGAGTCAGGAAGATCCTCTGGAGGGGGCAATGGCAACCCACTGTAGAATCCTGCCTGGAAAATCCCATGGGCAGAGGATCCTGACCTGACAGGCTACAGTCCATAGGGTCATGGTGAGTCAGACATGACTGAAGCGACTTAGCACGCATACACCCATAAGAGATGTGGTCTTCAGGAGGCAGTGGCTTCGTTTATAGCATTTTGGAGCAGCAGCATGAAGCATTCAGTTTTATATTCCAGGTCCCTAGAAATGTAGGTGTTTATTAAGAATTCATGGATTAAATGACTCCTCTTTCTCCATCACAGGACCCTTGCTTGGCATGTTCCAGCGGTGCCTGGGTCTCTCTTGGTCGCTGCTTTTTCTCCATCTCAAGGGCAAGACTTTTGGCTACCTCTCTCTTTCTTTCAGAGGCCTGGATCACACTCTTTGTTACTGCTTGTAGTTTCCATTGACTGTGGCTGCCACTCACACCACTTTCATCTCCTCTCTCCTATCCTGCACTGTCTTCCCACTCCGTCTATGTAGCATTCTCCTTTCTGCCTGCTGTCCCCTTACAAGGTCTGCCAGCACGAGTATGGAAGCACTGAACTTCTAAATGTGCAGCTGGGCAGTTAAACAGCACTTTCTTTTCCTATAACTGATCCAGCCAATTACCACAGCTCATCAGGTGCTACCTGTGGCTTCTGTCATCTCATTTGTACTTGGTGACACTGAGTTCTAAGAAAAGGACACTTTTCTTTTTTCCCCTGGATACCCTTTATTGTGGAGCCCTTCCAAAAATGCAAGTATTCAGGAGATTAAATACCGAATAAGTGCTATTTGGGAGCAGTAATTCCTTTTGTGTACTGCTGCATATCAGCTTGTGGTGTTTGTTCACCATTGGCTTGTTTATTTGTTTCTAAGCACTAGGGAGTAGAAGCCCACAGAATTAAGTGTGATCAGGGCACTGGTGCTCATTGTGCTGTCAGTGGCAATACTCAGGATTATTGATGAAGAATCGACATGGGACTTCAATAGGAGTGAAAAAGGGAATCTTCATCTGAGAGCCATAAGCTCTTCTTTTAGACCCATTTTTGAGTCACTTTGGAAATATTTCTGCAGTTTTTCATTTTTAAAAATCAATTCTATTTATTTGTTTTTGGTTGTTCTGGGTCTTTGTTGCTGTGCGGGCTTTTCTCTAGTTGCGGTGAGGGGGCTACTCTCTAATTGTGGTGTTCAGGCTTCTCACTGCGGTGGCTTCTCTTACGGCTGAGTGTGGGCTCAAGGCCTGTTGGCTCAGCAGTTGCAGTTGCTGAGCTGTAGAGCATGGCCTCAGTAGTTGTGGCTCACTGCTTTAGCTGCTCTGTGGCATGTGGGATCTTCTCAGACCAGGGATCAAACCCATGTCTTCTGCATTGGCAGATGGATTCTTTATCACTGAGCCAACAGGGAAGCTCTGAGTTTTTCATTTTATTAAAAAAATTGTTCATTTATTCGTCTGTGCTGGGTCTTAGTTGCAGTGTGCCAGATCTTTAGTTGTGCCATGTGAACGCTTAGTTGTGGCGTGTGAAATATAATTCCTTGACCAGGGAACAAACATGGGCCCTGGGCATTGGGAGTGCAAAGTCTTAACTCCTGGACCACCAGAGAAGGTCCCTGAAGAGTTTTTATTTGTTAATCTTATAACTTCTGCAAAGAAGATATTGTGGATGTGCTAAAGTTAGTCTAGGAAATATTTTATTTCAAAGAAGAAATGAGAGTGTGCTGGGACTCAATACCTAATCCCTCCACATTCTTCCAATAAAATTTCATGAAAGAATTTTTATTAACTTTTTGGATTACAGCTAAGAAACTTCAGGCCTTCGGGATTTTGCAACTAGTGAAATTTGGTATGCCAGAATTGATTAGGGCTTGGTAAAATCTAGATAAAGGAAAACACAGAGGGCACCTTCTCCCTTCATGGAACACAGCCTGGTGGGCAAAATAGGCCTGACCCAAAGTGAGAAGACCCATCCATCCTGCTGGGAAACCTACCCACATAGACCCCCCTCCAGGCAGATGATTTTATAGTGGCCAAAGAAGGGGTTCTGTTGGGTTGACCCAGGAATTCACAAGAAACCAGATAAATAAACCTATATTGAAGTTATTTAAGAAAAAAAATTTAGTTGCCATTATTCAAAACCACTTAGTATATCCAAGAGGATAGGTAAGTGATTTTGCTACCTGTCTAGGGAATACCACCTACTCTAGAAAAACATATTTAATATTCATTGGTCTCCAAAATAACAAAGACACAGAAAAAAAAATTCCATACCAGTTCTGTTTAATGGCTCCCAATTTCCTTTAAAATACATAGATCCTAATGTATGTTTTAACTGCCTCTTAATGTTATCATTCTTTCTGCATTAGGATACAGTTGGCGTAATTGAAATGGCAGGCTTTATTTGTGGCTATATATCTTATACTTTCTACTTAGGATCTCAATTCTCCTAACTGTATAGAAAAGTAAGTACATTATTTGCTCAATCAAAAGTGCTTCTTATCTCTTTCTCTACATTTGGAAGATGACTTGGAATTAGAGGAGTGTATTTGTATTTGCGACCAACAAAATGGAAGTCACAGTGTTGAATTGATTCTTGCTCAGACTGTTTTGCTTGTTAAGCTCCTTCTGGCTTAGGCAGCAGAGAACAGAGATCAGCCAGAATTTTAGTCTAAATCTGTTTTGCTAGGCTTGCATATTAACACCAATATAATGAAGTCACAATAAATTATACAAAGCATTTAGAATGGATATGGTGGTTGTTTCAACTTGTGAAAAACTCACTATTCCCTTGTGTTTTGCAGCTAATATACTTCATTGTGGCAACCTAGAAAGGATTCAATTTGGGGGTACACACTTTATCTTCCTGATTTTTTAGCCATTCAAGGATTATTTGAATTTCTATTTAAATATATTCTCTCATTCGGTCAGGTCCTAGAAATTGAGCACTTTAAATTTTTGAATGCTTAGTGGAAATAAAATATTTTTCTCTAAGTAATATATTTGAATTTCCACACAGTCCAAATAGTCTTATATATTTGTCAATATTTTGAAATGAAGTATTGCAAAAGGCAATATATATATAATATCTATCTTCAAGAGGAATAAATAACCCAGTAATTAGCAACAGGGAAGCACATTGCAGACTCTGAATAAAGAAGCTTTGTGAAACAACACTTTCTTCAGAAGAGATTACTATAGTCTCTACCTCAAAATTGTCTTGAAAAGGAGCCCAAAAGGCAGTTTCACAGTAGGTAAGCATTTGCTAACTCCTGATCCAATTTTGGAGCAATGAGATAGGTGCTAAATGACACTTAAAAGAGCATTAACTGACACCAATATCACACATAGAAGACATTTTAAATATTAAAACTTAGTACTTTCTAATCTTGAAGGAAATGGATGAGAAAAGAAAAGATTTATAGAATTAACTATAAATATTTGACATGTCTGAACATCAAATATAGATATAAAACCAAAACATAAAGGACACATTAGGAAAAACACATGGTGAATAACAGAATGTTAATAAGAATTTCCATAGCTGAGAAGAAAAAAAAGTCAAATAAAAAAATTTACAAAGGGTTTTAAAACAGATATAATTAGATAAGAAGAAATAGAAATAATTAGAATATGGGTGAAAAACACTTTAATCTCTCTAGGAATTGAATACATGCAAAATGAATACACCCAAAGTAATATACCTTTTTAATCTATCAAATTAGCAAATATAAAGAAACTTTAGGGATCAAAGCTGATAAGGGCAGGACTTGTTGGCATACGCATACTCTGCTGAGTAAATGTATAAATTGTTATAGCCTTTCTGGAAGACATTTTAGCAATTTATATCAAGAGCAGTTTGTATGGAGATTTCTTTAAAAAGTAAAAACAGGGTTACATATGATCCAGCAATCCCACTTCTAGGCATATATCCAGAAAAGATAAAAACTCTAAGTTGAAGAGGTACATGTATCTCAATGTTCATAGCAGCATTATTTACAATAGCCAAGACTTGGAAGCAAGCTAAATGTCCACTGACAGATGAATGGATAAAGAAGACGTGGTATATGTGAGTGTGTGTGTATTCCATTGTGTATGCCTATGTATACATAATGAATAGTTCAGTTCAGTTCAGTCGCTCAGTCGTGTCTGACTCTTTGCGACCGCATGAACTGCAGCACACCAGGCCTCCCTGTCCATCACCAACTCCCGGACTTCACTCAGACTCACGTCCATTGAGTCCGTGATGCCATCCAGCCATCTCATCCTCGGTCGTCCCTTTCTTCTCCTGCCCCCAATCCCTCCCAGCATCAGGGTCTTTTCCAATGAGTCAACTCTTCGCATAAGGAATGGACAGGGAGGCCTGGCATGCTGCGATTCATGGGGTCGCAAAGAGTCGGACACGATTGAGCAACTGAACTGAACTGAGCTATGTTCATCATGATGCTTCCTAAAGCCCACTTGACTTCACACTCCAGCTTCTAGGTGATCACAACATTGGGTCATTAAGATATGTTTTATACAATTTTTCTGTGTACTTTTGCTACCTCTTCTTAATATCTGCTTGTTTTAAGTCTGTACCATATCTGTCCTTTATTGTGCCTATCTTTCTATGAAAGTTTCCCTTGGTATCTTTAATTTTTTTGAAGTTCTTTCCCATTCTGTTTTTTCCCCCTCTATTTCTTTACATTGATCACTTAGGAAGGGTTTCTTATTTCCCTTTTCTGTTCTTTGGAACTCTGCATTCAGAGGAACATATCTTTGTTTTTCTCCTTTGCCTTTTACTTCCTTTCTTTTCTCAATTATTTGTAAGGCCTTCTCAGACCATTATTTTGCCTTTTTGCATTTCTTTTTCTAGGATATGGTTTTGTTCAGGGTCTCCTGTACAATGCTATGAACCTCTGTCCATAATTCTTCAGGCACTCTGTCTATCAGACCTATTCCTTTGAATCTATTTGTCACTTCCACTGTATAGTCATAAGGGATTTTAATAGGTCATACCTGAATGGTCTGGGGTATTTCCTACTATCTTCAATTTAAGTCTGAATTTGGCGATAAGGAGTTCATGTTCTGAGCCACAGTCATTATCTGGTCTTGTTTTTATGACTGTATAGGTCTTTACCTTCAGCTGCAAAGACTATAATCAATCTGATTTCAGTATTGACCATCTGGTGATGTCCATGCGTAGAGTCGTTTCTTGTGTTATTGGAAGAGGGTGTTTGCTATGACCAGTGCTTTCTCTTGGCAAAACTCCATTAACATTTTCCCTGCTTCATTTTGTACTTCAAGGCCAAATTTGCCTGTTACTCTAGGTATTTCTTTCAGTTCAGTTCAGTCGCGCAGTCGTGTCCGACTCTTTGCGACCCCATGATCGCAGCACGCCAGGCCTCCCTGTCCATCACCAACTCCCGGAGTTCACTCAGACTCACGTCCATTGAGTCCATGATGCCATCCAGCCATCTCATCCTCGGTTGTCCCTTTCTCCTCCTGCCCCCAATCCCTCCCAGCATCAGGGTCTTTTCCAATGAGTCAACTCTTCGCATAAGGTGGCCAAAGTACTGGAGCTTCAGTTTTAGCATCATTCCTTCCAAAGAAATCCCAGAGTTGATCTCCCTCAGAATGGACTGGTTGGATCTCCTTGCAGTCCAAGGGACTCTCAAGAGTCTTCTCCAACACCACAGTTCAAAAGCATCAATGCTTCTGCACTCAGCCTTCTTCACAGTCCAACTCTCACATCCATACATGACCACAGGAAAAACCATAGCCTTGACTAGATGGACCTTAGTCGGCAAGGTAATGTCTCTGCTTTTGAATATACTATCTAGGTTGGTCATAACTTTTCTTCCAAGGAGTAAGCGTCTTTTAATTTCATGGCTGCAGTCACCATCTGCAGTGATTTTGGAGCCCAAAAAAACAAAGTCTGACACTGTTTCTACTGTTTCCCCATCTATTTCCCATGAAGTGATGGGGCCAGATGCCATGATCTTCGTTTTCTGAATGTTGAGCTTTAAGCCAACTTTTTCACTCTCCTCTCTCACTTTCAACAAGAGGCTTTTTAGCTCCTCCTCACTTTCTGCCATAAGGGTGGTGTCATCTGCATATCTGAGGTTATTGATATTTCTCCCAGCAATCTTGATTCCAGCTTGTGTTTCTTCCAGTCCAGCATTTCTCATGATGTACTCTGCATATAAGTTAAATAAGCAGGGTGACAATATACAGCCTTGACGTACTCCTTTTCCTATTTGGAACCAGTCTGTTGTTCCATGTCCAGTTCTAACTGTTGCTTCCTGACCTGCATACAGATTTCTCAAGAGGCAGGTCAGGTGGTCTGGTATTCCCATCTCTTTCAGAATTTTCCACAGTTTACTGTGATCCACACAGTCAAAGGCTTTGCATAGTCAATAAAGCAGAAATAGATGTTTTTCTGGAACTCTCTTGCTTTTTCCCATGATCCAGCGGATGTTGGCAATTTGATCTCTGGTTCCTCTGCCTTTTCTAAAACCAGCTTGAACATCAGGGAGTTCACGGTTCACATATTGCTGAAGTCTGGCTTGGAGAATTTTGAGCATTACTTTACTAGCATGTGAGATGAGTGCAATTGTGAGTCAAAGGCTTTGGCATAGTCAATAAAGCAGAAATAGATGTTTTTCTGGAACTCTCTTGCTTTTTCCATGATCCAGCGGATGTTGGCAATTTGATCTCTGGTTCCTCTGCCTTTTCTAAAACCAGCTTGAACATCAGGGAGTTCACGGTTCACGTATTGCTGAAGTCTGGCTTGGAGAATTTTGAGCATTACTTTACTAGCATGTGAGATGAGTGCAATTGTGCGGTAGTTTGAGCATTCTTTGGCATTGCCTTTCTTTGGAATTGGGATGAAAACTGACCTTTTCCAGTTCTGTGGCCACATTAAATAGATCACCAGTCCAAGTTCGACGCATGAAACAGGGCACTCAAAGCCAGTCCACTGGGGCAACCCTGAGGGATGGGGTGGGGAGGGAGGTGGGAGGGGAGTTCAGGATGGGGACACATGTGCACCCATGGCTGACTCATGTCAATGTATGGGAAAACCCACTACAATATTGTAATTAGCCTCCAATTAAAATAAATAAATTAACTGAAAATAATAAAGTAGATGGAGGCAAATTACTTTATCATGAGACTGATACGATTTCAGAAGTAAATTTGGAAGCATCTGCTCAAATTTAGGAGGTGTGATGCATTCAGTTAATACTTGAGCCCTAAAGACAAAAAGGAAAAAAAATGATTTTGAGTCTGATAAATTATATATATATATATATATATATATATATATATAATCATGTGTGTTCTCAACTGCAAGTTCCTTTCAATCATGTCTAAATATTAGGTACGTGGTCCAGCAGTCACCCATTCACTTCACTGGTCAATTTGAGAATCAGAGAGACAGAACCTGTTTACATTGTCATCTTATTCTCATATATGGCACATTCACTTTTGAACACTTTTGAGTTCTCATGTTAGTTTGGATAAATTTTTGGCCTTTATAGAAATTCCTGCCCCTATTTGGTCAAGAGCCTCACTTACCTTTGCTACCACATTAACAAAATTAAAACACATAGGATGGCATGAAGGTACTACACAGATTAAAATACATAGCAATATTATCCAAAGCAGCCATGTGGGCAAAATAAAGCCATTCTATCTAATTTAGCTTTGGCTTTACTGCATCTTAAAAAAAAAAAAAAAACTCTTTTTAGGGTAAGAAGGTAAATTAAGAAGTAATTTATTGGCCCTCTTGCAGGAAGACTTCCCAAATCAATATCACATTAGAGGTAGTACAGTAATAGTCACCTTTACCAAGAACAACAGGGTTATGGGGTAATAGTGACAAGCAGAAGATGGATGGATTTTTGCTTTATCAATTCAAACTAACAAAATGCTATGCTATTAATTTCCTGTATACACAAAATCTATCATGACAAATGTGAGATTCTGGTTTTCAAGGGAAGTAGCCTACTATGGTGGAAAAGGAATGTCCTGTGGATGCAGAATTGACTCCTATTGCTGCCACTGAGAGATGTGTCAGAGGTTGGTGATAGACTTCTCCATGGCATCAGGGGCTCACCTCTCAGTGGAGTTATGAGTCTTGATTTAGTGTGTGTTCTGTATGCATTGCATGGACCTACATTGCCCCTCATCCTTATTAATATGCTTAATAATAAGAAAATTTAGGTTCTAACATTGAATTCAGAGGAGAGTCATACTCTCTTCCCCCACTTCCTTAATTCAAATTTCCCATGACTGCCTTTGATATTTCTCGGCCAACAACAGACCAGGATTTACTGTCACATCTACTCCCTATGGGGCTTCCCAGGTGGCTTAGATAGTCAACAATCTGCCTGCAATGTGGAAGACCTGGGTTCGATCCCTTGGTCAGGAAGATCCCGTGGAGAAGGAACTGGCAACCCACTCCAGTATTCTTGCCTGGAGAATTCCATGGACAGAGGATCACATGTAGTCCATGGGATCACAAGAGTTGGACAAGACTGAGCAGCTAATGCTATCATTTTCAAGACATCACCAACATAGTGAGATTAGCCAATCACAGACGTTCTCTGATGTTCAAGGTTCAACTAGTAGCAGATTCCTTCACTTGTTTCTCTCTACTCACTTGAAATTAGAAGAGTAATTGATTCACATGTTCAGGCTAGCCAATGGAAGAGAAGTGGCAATCATCTTTATCAGCTCACAGTTCAGCAAGAAATGTAAAACTGAGCCAGAATAAAACATTCTAAACTTACTATATCAGCCTGTTTGGGCTGCCATAACAAGGTATCTAGACTATGTGGTTTAAACAATGGAAAATCATTTTCTCACAGTTCTGGAGCCTAGAGATCCAAGATCAACGTGCCAGCAAGGCCTGAGTCTGGTGAGGGCTCTTTTCTTGGGTTGCATATGGCTGCTTCTGCTATCTTGCATGGTGGAGAGAGATTGACCTGTCAACAGTTCTCTCTTGTCAGTCTCTCTCTTCCTCTTCTTCTAAGGCTACCAATCCTATCAGAAGAGGACCCTACCTATATGTTTGCATTTAATCTTAATTACCTCCTAAAGACACTCTCTCCAGATCCAGTTACACTGCAATTTAATGCTTGAATGTAACGAGTTTTCAGAAGACACAATTCAGTCCATGACAGTTACTAAGCTAGGTAATTTATATCTATAGCATAGCAAAGACAAGAATTTGGATTCTCCCATGTTTAGAGTTTCCAGATAAAATATACAACACCCAGTTAAATCTGATATTCAAATAAACTTTTTTTTTGGCAATAGTGTGTTTCATGTGTAATATTTGGGACATACTTACACTAAAAATGCATTGATTATTTTTATTTGACATTTCCATTTAACTGGGTGTCCTAAATTTATTCTCTAGACGTGGCAGTTGTATGTAGATGAACTTCTGATTAGTCAAAGAAGAAAGAACCATCAACAGGAACATCTAGATTAAAGTTAATATGTAATATTTTTGCTATCAGTATAATTTGTTCTGATAAATTTAGCAATCTCTTGTTTTAAGTATAAGGAGCCTGAGCGTATTATATTTATTTTTATCGACCAAGCAAGGAAGATAATGCATTCATAGAGTATGGAGGAGGCAAATTAAAGTTCTTAATTTGCTAGTTCTTCAATGGCCAAAACATTGAAAGGCTACTTCCAGAATGTGGTGAACATCAAATGAAGCTATGTTGTTTGTAGATGTTAGGTACAGATTTGTGACTCAATTCTGCGGATCACTAGCTACCACTTTGCATAAATTCTGAATAAATTGTAAGAGCATCCTGGCCAGGAGCCCAAGTAAACCAAAGTAAGAAGTATGGTCCATTCTTTCTCCTTATTTCTGCAACTCACTCTACTTAGGATCACTTTAATACTGAGGCACTCACTTGCTGTTGAATTTGAAAGGCAGTGAACACAGATGTGGAACATAGGGCAATGATACCTCCAATCAAAGACACAAAATAAGAAGAGACTCCTCTGGAGGACTGTGAGGTCCTTTCTGGAATTGAATGCTTTCAGGAGACAGTGAATGAGTATGATATCAACAAAAGATCAAACGGGCCAGCCTTGTTTCTTGCCTGGATACTGTGGGTGATTCCCTGAAGCAAAGCAGTACACAGCTTGATAAGGAAGAGTGAAAAGGAAATAAATCTGAGAGATAAATCTTATTTAAAAGGCATCTTTATGATTGGCATTATAAAGGAGAGAAGGAGCTCATTAGCAAATGAACTGATAAAACCATGCACAGCATGCTTCAAAAAGAAGTGAGAATAATTATTGCCTAAGAAAGGGGGCAAAATATCCACACAATGTCATTCACAAATCTGTTTGCAGACATCACAGAGCAAGATGCAAAAAGTCCCACAGCTTTCAGATTTAATTAAGTGAAGAAAGCCAAAAAGAGACTTGTACAGTTCACATGCCTGGATCATAGAAAATTCTACATGAAACATGATTTAAAAAAAAAAAAGCCATTTTAGAAACCCCTAGAGTTTGCCAAACCCTAATTCAATAGCATAATTTTTCCTGTTTCTTGCAGGATATTGTACAATCCACTAACAGGGTGCAGCATTTCTGCTGGCTAAAGGAAGTGGGCAGCTTTGATCAGAATTCACAATAATATATCTCCCTTGAGTGATAAATGATTTACTGCTGAGGATAAATGGATATAATCTTTCATTATGCATGACATTCATCAGCAACAAGGAAGCGTTGGACTGAATGGAAAGTGATTTCATATTAAAAGCCTCATGCAACTCAGACTGAGATGAAAGTGAGGTCTTGCCTTGAACAACAACAAAAAAAGGCACAGACTTGTAAGTTAAATGGATGCTCAGTCAAATATAATCATTACTGTAAGTCTGGAAATCTGTTAGGAGGAAACCAGGGAGATATGTGACTAGATCAACCCCTCAGTTTTGCACAAAAAAAGCCCCATTTCTTAACCATACTATTCTACTTACTGAAATGTGTCATTAAGTCTAACTTTGATAACTGCAAATAATGACAGAACCGGGTAGAGAGAAGTGGGAAGAAATGGCGGGTTGTGTAAATTACTTAAATTTCCATCATTATGGAAAGTCAGTGCATTATAACTAAAATAGATGAAGAAAGAAATAGGGGCTTAACATACTGTTTAGAGATACAGAGTTAACAACTAGGAAAATGCCAAATATTAGTGGAATGAGAACAGGGAATTAGTGCAAAATGATAAGACCAAGGCTGGTGGCTTTTCATGATAAGCACACTTACATTTTTTTGTTTATTTATTGTGTGTGTGTGTGTGTACACATGCATACTTACATGATGAAGAAATTTAAATATGGAAGTAGAGCAAATTATTTAATTTTAAAAATGATTCCCGTTCTTAGCTTCACTGGCTCCATAATCCAGTTCTTATATCATATCTTCATTTGATTTTAAATAACAAGAATTTCCCCAATACTATAGTATATCTTAGAAACAAAAAGATATAACACGAAAGGCAATGTGTAAAGATGAGAAGGCGAGACTGGGAGAAATGCTCAAAAAAGACACATCTGATAAAGAAGAGCTATCCAAAATATACAAAGGAAGCTTAAAATTCTATATAAGAAAACAAACAACTCAATTAAAAAACAGGCCAAGACCCTAAAAGACATTTCACCAAAGAAAATATCCAGAGGGAAAATAATCATATGAAACAATGCTCCACATTTAGAGTATCAGGGAAATGCAAAGGAAAACAATGAGCTATGTCTACACACCTATGAGAATGCCCCAAATCCAGAACACTGGCAACACCAAATGCTGATGAGGACGTGGAGCAACACAAACTCTCATTCCCTGCTGGTGGGATGCAAAACGTACAGCCACTCTGGAGGACAGCTTGGCAGTTTCTCACAAAACTAAACCTACTCCTACTGTACACTTCTGCAATCATGTCCTTGGTATTCACCCAAAGGAGTTGAAACGTATGTCCACAAAGAGCCTGCACACAGATGCTTACAGCAGTTTCATTCATAATTGCTACAACTTGGAGGTAATCAAGATGTCCTTGAGTAGGTGAATGGATAAATTAACTATGGTACATCCAGACAAATATTATGAAGTACTAACAAAGAAGTGAGCTATCAAGTCATGATAACACATGAAGGAAATTTAAGTGCATATTACTAAGTGAAAAAATTCAATCTGAAAAGGCTATATATTTATGATTCTAACTATATGACACTATGAAAAAGGCAAATACTTTGGAGGCTGTAATAAATCAGTGGTTGCCAGAGGTTGGGTGAGGGTTAAGAAATCAGTAGGCAGAGTACAGAGAATTTTTAGGGCAGTGAAAATACTGTGTGTGATACCATAATAATGGACATATGTCATTATACATTTATCCAAAACCACTGAATACACAATACCGAGTGAACCTTAATGTCAATTATGGGCTCTGTAAAATTATGATGCCTCAATGTAGGTTCATCAGTTGTAACAAATGGAATACTCTGGTGGGGATATTGTTCAAGGGGAAACCATGCATGTGTGTGGCAGAAAGTATATGGGAAATATCTGTATGTTCACTTTGCTGTAAACCTGAAACTGCTCTAAAAATATAGTCTTAGTAAGAAACACACACACACACACACACACACACACACACACATATATATAAAATCAAAATTCAGCTAGATATAAGTAGAGACTGGAATCAAATCTAAATGCTTTTTGATACTGTAGAACTGTGGAGTTAGATGAAATATAAACAGCATTGAAACCAACCACCTCATCTTGCAGAGGACAATATTTAAAACAAAGATGGGAGATTGCCTAAGCTGTAAGAGGTCATAACTGATAGAATAAGGATTAGAATGCACAGATTCTATTTGTAAATCAGTGCTCTTTCTGCCATTTCACATTTCCCATTGAAAAACAATGACATTCCTGAATCCATATGCTATCTCTGATGCCAAACTTTTCAGTCACTCCAGTAAAAGTATAGGTTTTGTTGGAGATCAATCATTACAGTTCAACTGGCTAGAGTTCTAATAACCAAGCAAGGTCAAAAGAAGGTGGTGACACTTCTGTCCCTAGCTTGCACAAGATCAGATAGTGTATTAGTCTAAACCTGAATGTCATATAGAAACTGGACATGGGTGAGTCTGGGTAAGCTAGAGAAGGCATATGATGGAAAACTCTAACAGTGACATGTTAAGATTCTTGACCTTTAATTAAAACAAAAGAAAATGTAGTCTGGTAGAGGTAAGTTAACCAAAATTAAGTAACTACCCATAATCAGCAAATTCAATATAGAATTCAAAGGAATGTAATTTCACAGCAGTGTTTGGTAAATTAACATAGAAACTCAGTAGGTGAGCAGTGACCTGAAATCAATAAAATATGATGATTATTTTCTGAAAAAAGAGAGCCAGAGAAAGAGAGAAAGAGATTCAGTTAATCAAGTTATGAGTGATGTATTTGCTATTCCTGTTTTAAGAGGCTTCCCTGGTGGCTCAGTGATAAAGAATTTGCCTGCCAATAGAGGAAACATAGGTTCAATCCCTGGGTCAGGAAGATCCCTTGGAAAAGGAAATGGCAACCCACTCCAGTATTCTTGCCTGAAGAATCCCATGGACAAAGGAGTCTGGTGGGCTACAGTTCACGGTGTTGCAAATAGCTGGACACAACTTAGTGACGGAGCACAGCACAACACATATGTGTTTTACCTAGGAGTAAATCAAGGAGAAAGTGCTACCAGAAAACACTTCTACATCTTACAGTATAATAGATGAGCAATCTAGGCTTCTTGAAGACCTCCTTTACTGAAAGAACAGTACTAAGAGATTTATGAAGGCTGGACAAAGTAATCTTCATGAAACTAATAAAAAAGGAGATGAACTGAACATTTTCTTAGATAGGAGACCAAAGTTTTAGAGAAATTAACTTCTGTGCCCAGGACACATGGCAAGACTGTGTACACAAGTTAAACCAATATTAGGTCACATTGATATCTCTACCCTGTATTGTGACTTTTCATAATGCATTATGTATATACTTAAAGTGCTTCATTTCATTAACTGAGGAAGAGAGGACCTATCAATTTATACTTACTGTACAGATAAAGATACAAGTGAAACTAAGAGTTTAGTGATTTGCCCACAGTTATATCATGGCATAATTTAATTAATTTGAAAAAGCCTAAAAGAAAAATGCAGTGATATTTAATGACTTTAGACTCAATAACATATCATCAACAGTCTAATCTCTCAGTTCATATGCTCATTCAAAGTTAAATATATTGAAAAAGGAAAAAGTTGGTATATCTAAAAACAGAAACCTCTTGAAATACTTGAAACCAGGAGATTTTAATAGACGATTGAACAAGTGAAGAAAGGGTAAGAAGCTAAAGGAAGAACAACAGAGCCTCATAGGATTGACAACATGAAATCACTCTCACCCCAAGACTGAAGGGACAAAACCTGAGTCCAGGAAATGGACAGATCCAGCAGGTCTATTGGGATTTGGAACCCTAAGTGAGCCAAGAAACAGAGAAAACAGAAAGCAGAGAGAGAGGAGGAAAACTAGGAAATAGAGTTCTGCTTTCCAATTTAGTGCTTCCTATTGGCCAACTCCACTCAGAAGCCACTGGTCAAGAGAGCCTAAGAAACGTGGTTCTGAGGTACACAGAGAGAACAGAACTAAAGAAGGGGAGAGTAGGGATGTAAAGTGAAAAGGTAACTGATGGGGTGAATTTTGCTTACAAACAGGGTATGCACTCTACATGGGGCTTCCCTGGTAGCTCAGTTGTAAAGAATCCACCTGTCAGAGCAGAAGACAGAAGTTCTATCCCTGGATCAGGAAGATTCCCTGGAGAAGGGAATGGAAAAACCACTCAGGTATTCTTGCCTGGGAAATTCCACAGATAGAGGAGCCTGGCAGCTACAATCCATGGAGTCATGAAAGAGTCGGATACGACTTAGTGACTAAAAACAGTAACTATATATAGCACAGAATTAGGTATATATCTGCACATCCATCTCTATGTAACAAAAACACCCATGCAATTTAACACCAGCAGCAGCAGGAGACCCTTATCCCTGATTACTCTAGGCAGTAGAAATCTTACTAAGCTTGTAAAAACTATACTATTAAGCCTTGCATCAGTTTTCAGTAGTAACCTTCCCAGCGTCTTCCAATACACACCCACCTCTAACACACAAACCCATGGGCACTTTACTGCACATTCATGGACACAAATCCTCACATTCTCACTCTGTTCACAGCACCTTGGGTAGAATAATCTATCCCTCTGGGCACTCATTTCCTGCTTTGCCAATAGGGCTAATCGTTCTGTCCTGGTGCACAAGAGAGAACTATGCCTACTAATTTACTTAAAACTCATAAACTCTTTTGAAGATGAAAAGCTCTAGTTTTCTCATTCTGTTCCTTGGCTTCAAATAAAAAAAGTTACATTATATAAAGGTTTCTGGGGGATTTATTATCAGATCTCTATCTAAAAAATAGTTGCATCACAATTACAACTTTAATGACCTACTGTAAAATTTCCCAAGGCTACACCATAATTAGTCCATTTTATAATTAGCACTTAAAAAAATCATTTGTGAGAAGTAAATAAGAAGTGACTGGGACTCCTGGAAGTAATCTACATTATTTGATGTAGAAGACGGAGAAGTCATACTTATCAAGTACCTACAGTTTTTCAGATTCTGCACTAGACACTTTACATAATTATAAATTCCACACAATATTGTTATGTCAGCATTGTTTTCTTTTTTTTTTTTAAGTTTTATTGAGCTTTATTTCAGCAGTTCAGAGAATGGAATGAAAGTATCAATCCTGTTTAATATCTGATATCTCTACCACAATATTTACATAGAATGGTAATGATATGCTTTTCAGTTTACATTGTTTCAGATTCCTTATTTAAAGCTAATTAAATATGTTTAAATATATTTTCTCTGCTTTTTTTTTGTCTTTTGGGTTTTTTTTTCTTATATTTTAATTTTACTTTCGGAGATAAAGAAATTTATTACAGCAGGAAGAGTGAATATCTGCATATTTGTTTTTTTTAAATATTTAATTATTTTTTATTTTTTAGTTTGCTTTGCTTTACAATACTGTATTCGTTTTGCTATACATTGACATGAATCAGCCACGAGTGTACATGAACTCCCGATCTCGACCCCCACCTCCCCCCTCCCGCCCTACACCTTCTCTATGGATTATCCCCATGCATCAGTCCCAAGCATCCTGCATCCTGCATCAAACCTAGACCGGCGATTCGTTTCACCTATGATATCATACATGTTACACTGCCACTTTGCCAAATCATCCCACCCTCTCCCTCTCCTACAGAGTCCAAAAGGCTGTTCTATACATCTGTGTCTCTTTTGCTGTCTTGCATACAGGGTTATCATTACCATCTTTCTAAATTCCATATATATGTGTAAGTATACTGTATTGGTGTTTTTCTTTCTGGGTTACTTCACTCTGTATAATCAGCTCCAGCTTCATCCACCTCATTAGAACTGATTCAAACATATTCTTTTTAATGGCTGTCTAATACTCCATTGTGTATATGTACCACAGCTTTCTTATCCATTCATCTGCTGATGGACATCTAGGTTGCTTCCATGTCCTGGCTATTATAAATAGTGCTGCGATGAACATTGGAGTACACGTGTCTCTTTCAATTCTGGTTTCCTCGGTGTGTTTATAAGCTGTCCAGTGTTCAGCAATGAAGAGTCACTAGCAAAATGCCCTGGACACAAATCACAACTTCAAACCTTACTAGGTTGTGACTTGATGAAATTACTTAATCATTCCAAAGGAAGATCATGGCAACCAGTCCCATCACTTCATGGGAAATAGATGGGGAAACAGTAAAAACAGTGTCAGACTTTATTTTTTGGGGCTTCAAAATCACTGCAGATGGTGACTGCAGCCATGAAATTAAAAGACGCTTACTCCTTGGAAGAAAACTATGACCAATCTAGATAGCATAGTCAAAAGCAGAGACATTACTTTGCCAACTAAGATCTGTCTAGTCAAGGCTATGGTTTTTCCTGTGGTCATGTACGGATGTGAGAGTTGGACTGTGAAGAAGGCTGAGTGCCGAAGAATTGATGCTTTTGAACTGTGGTGTTGGAGAAGACTTTTGAGAGTCCCTTGGACTGCAAGGAGATCCAAGCAGTCCATTCTGAAGGATATCAACCCTGGGATTTCTTTGGAGGGAATGATGCTAAAGCTGAAACTCCAGTACTTTGGCCACCTCATGCCAAGAGTTGACTCATTGGAAAAGACCCTGATGCTGGGAGGGATTGGGGGCAGGAGGAGAAGGGGACGACAGAGGATGAGATGGCTGGATGGCATCACTGACTCGATGGACGTGAGTCTGAGTGAACTCCGGGAGTTGGTGATGGACAGGGAGGCCTGGCGTGCTGCGATTCATGGGGTCACAAAGAGTCGAACAAGACTGAGCGACTGAACTGAATGTTTAACAATCATAATTATTGTTTTATATGAGAAATTATTTACCAAAAACAAAGCTCATAGTTTAGGATGAAGCATCAAAGAGACCAAACAACTTCTAAATGAAAAACTTACTAAATTTCAATACATTTCTATATTTTTAAAGTACCATGTTTTCCCCTTTATTTTGATTAGGATGTGTTCTTGAATTTAGCCCACATTAACCAATAACAGAATTAGGAAAAATAAAAGTTGCAATTTTAAAATATGTAATTTCAGATCATAAATTTATTTTGACTGATTAAATAGAAACCATTTTCCTCAATACAAATGTTTTAAAAGATATTTGCTTTAAAATTTCATAATTTGAACATTTATATTCTAGTGTACACACCTTTTAAATTTCCTGTTACAGAATAAGTTATTTTAATGACCAGTCCACTAGTTGTTCTCTATGGATCCTTTAAATTAAATATAAACACTTTTCAATCAGTAGTAACCAGCTTCCATACTAATTTGCTTCCTATACAGTGCTGGAATATCTAGAACCTATGATTTATTTTTAATAGCTTTCCTCAAGAATTATAAGTGCCTTTCATGAAATTAATTACCTTCCATTTCATTTGGACAAAGAAAAGTTAATTTTATGAGGTGTCACTGAAGCTGACTTCAATTTTAGTTATCATCAGCAAAACACATTTAGACCTCTGTGTCTATATCTCTCTTAAAGGACTTCTATGAGGTGACCAATCACCTAGAAATGGGTGTATTCTGAGTCTCAAAACCAATGCTTTTGTGAAGAAGGCTATAAGTGATTCTCTTTCTCTCTCTGACATTTCCATCTGTCTTATTCCAAGGTTGTGGAGGGGTGTGTGTGTGTGTGCGTGCGTGTGTGTGTGTGTGTGTGTGTGCGTGCATGCACATCCTTGGATTTGGGTGCAAACAACTACTTTCATGTGAAAGCATAAGTCTATATATGCATGTTAAGTCTGTATAAGTATAAGTCTATGATATATGTGTATTTAGCATTTTTTTCCACGGTGGTTTGATACTTGATAGGATGTTGCTGAGGCTGGAAGCAAAGAACCCAGCTTGAGGTGATTACAATTGTCCTGGCAGAACACCAGCCTGTGTCGCCACGGTTCCCCATCCACAGTGGAAACCAGAGACAAGCTGATTCCCACCAGCCTTGCTGCCCTTTTTTTAAAAAAATTTATATATGTCACTCTATCTCGGTGCTATACAATTATGCGATGATAGTGGTTCTTCTTAGAATATATATATGGTTAATTCCATTCACACATTTACTTTTATGCTAATTATCTAAAATATTCTCTATTCACCTTGAGGTTTTCCTACAGTTGTTCCTATATCATTCTTCTGCCAATTAATCAGGTTCCTGTATTATTTCTCTAAAGAATTGCACATATGCCTTGGGACTTCTCAGGTGGCACAAGTTGTAAAGAACTACCTGCCAGTGCAGGAGGCATAAGAGGCATGAATTCAACTCCAGAGCTGGGAAGATCCCCTGAGGAGGGCATGGCAAACCACTCCAATAATCTTGCCTGGAGAATCCTACGTACAGAGGAGCCTGGTGGGTTACAGTCCATAGGGTTGCAAATAATCAGACGCAACGGAAGTGACTTAGCACACACGTATGGATTTATACCAAAACAACCTCGTTCACTTTTTTGTTTACATCTTAATCTCAAGTTCACTATTTTGTTTGTTTCCATCTCAACTTCCCAGTGACATTGAATCTCCTTTATATCAAAGATTTGACACAATTCTTTAAATATAGTAAGACTAATATTAACTGGGCATTGGAATGTCAATCACAACAAAATAGGCATTTAATACATATTAGTGTTAAGTCTCTGCTTGTGGTACTTCCATCTTAACTTCCACTTACCTGTTGAGAAAACTGAGGCTCAAATGTGCATATACATATATGGAAATAACAGCTAGAAGCAGCAAAAATGCAGTGCAGCACTCTGGGAGGTAATGTACTTTCTGTCACTATAACTCACAAGCAGACACGGACAACAACTTGTAAGGATGCCACTGGAAGAAGTCAAGATTCACACACAGGTCTTTAAACTTCTAAATCTGTCCGCTTTTCTCTGTCTTATTAAAAAATGTAGTTTCATTATTGAGAAGCTAAATAGTGGTAAGGCCGCTGCAGGGAATTATGGAATGAGTTTCTCCATTCTAGCTATTATTCAGAAAATTAAAGGTAAGCACTGAGAGTAAAAGGGCTACATCTTATTATTCATTTTGGCATTTAAGAATACTATGGAAATACTAGAGAATATAATTCATAGTGTTAGTAACAAGAAATGTGGACTTGTCTCAATGTCATGAGAGTGAGCCATTGATGTGAATGGTAGGAAAAGGAATCATTTAAATACACTTACGAGCTAGCGACTTCCCTGACTCTGTGAGCCCAATACAGGGAGCTCGGGTTCCATCCCTGATCAGGGAACTAGATTCCACACATCACAACTAAGACATGTGCAGCCAAATAAATAAATACTAAAAATAAATAAATAAATGTATTTAAGAGCTCGTAAATAACAATTGTGTACATTGATAACTTAAAAAACCCTTCTCAGCCATAGTATGATGTTCTTCCTATTAGACTATCTACAAATGACATCACTTCCTATTTACACTGGGTTATTTTCTGACCTTGTGTGAAACCCTAATCTTTTAATTATCCGGGGATAATCAAAGGTAATCCTAGTAAAACTGAAAAGTATAAAGCATGTTTTACATGAGACAAAGAATTGATGTAAATTAGAAGAAAAAATATTTTTGGCACTTAGGAAGAATAAAGATAAATGCAAAGAAAAATAATAAAGAAACATAAGGCCTGGTAACCTCCACAATATGCTTTTTTTTCCCTGAAATGGAGTTGGTTGTGCAGCTGCTCACAGAGGGCATCTTAGTATGGAAAGGAAAATTCACTTTGTCAGAGGAGACTTCCATTTTCATTTTCAGGAAAAAGAAAGCACAAGTTGAAATACCTACTGTTTTTCAGAAGTAAGAATCAAGAGAAAGAATACTAAACAAAGCTGAACCATGACAAAACTTAGTGTAGCCATAGCCACTTGAGTGGGTCTGGTGTAAAGGCTCAACTTTAACACTAGCCAGTCTTAAAATGCAATTAATCTTTTTTTTTTTTTTTTTTCAATTTCACATGGAACTCCATACTGGTCCCTAGTCCTTCACTGATGCTTCATGAAAAACAAGGGGCACAGTGGTAAAGAATCCACCTGCCAATGCAAGAGACTCAAAGACGTGGGTTTGATCACTGGGTCAGGAAAATCCCCAAGAGTAGAAAATGGCAACACACTCCAGTATTCTTGCCTGGAAAATCTCATGGACAGAGGAGCCTGGTGGGCTACAGTCCCTGGGGTTACAAATAGGCAGACACAACTGAGAAGAGTTCAAGTGTGCACACACACACACAAAATGAAAAACACCAGGCCCCCAGTATGGACTCGATAAATTCTATGCACTAGAATTCTTTTGGATATTCTTAGCAATTTTCATGCCCAATGCACTGTGAGAAAAGTTTGATTTGTTTATGTAAGTCTTCTCATTTGAGAGAAACACTCATAGTCATGGGTGTTGTATCCTTGAATGCCTCCAACATCCTTTCTGTTTAATTCTAAATTGTTAGTGGATTATGGGGAATAGTGTATAAACTGTTGCAACACTTTTGCAGAACAATATAAAATAAAGTGTTCATGCTTCCTATGACCCAGAGGTTCCATGTTTTTGCTTGTTATAAGCCCACAAAGGAATTCTCATACTTATGCAGAAGATAACATGCAAGGATGTTAATGGCAGCATTTATTTTAATTGTGATAATTAGAAGCAGTCAAAATGGCCATCAAATGGATATGTATAAATAAAGTAGATTGTTCCAAATTATAATGGAACAGAAGCCTACTGTAAAAGTGAAAGAACTCTTTTTAGGTCAAGATGCATGGAGTTCTTGTTTCAAAAATTCCTCTGCTTAAAATAATTATACACAGTGGTTACAATAAAAAAATAAAAACCTAAAAGCAGCTTCTAATCTGAATATCCAGAAAAGGAAGAGACATTCAAAGCATGAATGGTTCTACAACCATGAACTTGCCAGGTTCAGGATCCAAGTGCAGGTTCTGTAAGTCTAGACTTCACCTCCTTCTGGAAAAAGGGCTAAAAGTGACTTCACAGATAAGAGGGAAAGATTCAGGCTCCTTGCTTGATTCTTGGGGACCATAATATATGGATAGTACCCCTCCAAAGAGAAGCAGCTTAAAAACTGCTGCTGAGGAAGAAAAAAAAAAGCCTAAGATTATAACCCTAGAGTATCACCATACTATAGAACTGTCTGTCTGTGATGATGGGAAGAGCTGCCCATTAAAGCATCCATTAGACACAACAGTCAATGTTATTGGGAAACTGCATTTTAAATATCATTTAATTTAGCTGGTTGGAAATTAAATAGCCACAAGTACTTAGCGGCTATCTGTTAGTGGACAATATTGTTCTAAGGAATAAAAAGGCCTAGGGAGGATAAAGAACATGGACATGGAACTCATGAGCTGATTACAGATTTGGGGACAGAATCTGTTGCTGCTGCCACCAAGTCACTTCAGTCGTGTCCAACTCTGTGCGACCCCATAGACGGCAGCCCACCAGGCTCTGCCATCCCTGGGATTCTTTGCCGTCCAGGCAAGAACACTGGAGTGTTAGTATACTGTATTGGTGTTTTTCTTTTTGGCTTACCTCATATGGAATTTAGAAACATGGTAACGATAACCCTGTATGCGAGACAGCAAGAGACACAGAGGAATAGAATGGACTTTTGGACTCTGAGGGAGAGGGAGAGGGTGGGAGGATTTGGGAGAATGGCACTGAAACATGTATACTATCATGTAAGAAATGAATGCCAGTCTATGTTTGATACAGGATACTTGGGACTGGTGCACGGGGATGATCCAGAGAGTTGATATGGGGTAGGAGGTGGGGGGTGGGGTTCAGGATTGGGAGCTCATGTACACCCAAGACAGATTCATGTCAATGTACGGCAAAACCAATGCAGTATTGTAAAGTAAAATAAAGTAAAAATAAAAATTAAAAAAAAAAAAGAACACTGGAGCGCATTGCCATTTCCTTCTCCAATGCATGAAAGTGAAAGTGAAGTCGTTCAGTCATGTCTTACTCTTTGTGATTCCATGGACTGCAGCCTACCAGGCTCCTGCATCCATGGGATTTTCCAGGCAAGAATACTGGAGTAGGGTTCCATTGCCCTCTCCGGGGACTGAATCTACTTAACCTCAATATCACAGCCCTATTAATCCAGTTCTGGACTTTCTGAATCCAGGGTCAATCAGAGGTAATTGGTAATAGCATGATAGAGATGAATAGCATCAAGGAGAATAAGCAGGGGGAGGAGGGAATGAAGGCAGGAAGAGAGAGAGAAAAAGGAAAAAGCTATATGCAGTTCTCTCATCAGAAGGAGAATCAAAGAAAATATTAAAAACATATAAAAATTGAGTCCTATAAAAGACAGTCAATAAAATTAATTCCAGAAAAAATTAATTTTGGAGAACAGTGTGGAGATTCCTTAAAAAATTGCAAATAGAAATGCCTTATGATCCAGCGATCCCACTGCTGGGCATACACACCGAGGAAACCAGAAGTGAAAGAGACACATGTACCCCAATGTTCATTGCAGCACTGTTTATAATAGCCAGGACATGGAAGCAACCTAGATGTCCATCAGCAGATGAATGGATAAGAAAGCTGTGGTACATATACACAATGGAGTATTACTCAGCTATTAAAAAGAATACATTTGAATCAGTTCTAATGAGGTGGATGACGCTGGAGCCGATTATACAGAGTGAAGTAAGCCAGAAAGAAAAACACCAATACAGTATACTTACACATATATATGGAATTTAGAATGATGGTAATGATAAACCTGTACGCAAGACAGCAAAAGA
>SJXQ01011645.1:108020-135750 GCA_006408695.1 Aepyceros melampus
AAAAAAATAAAAATTAATTAAAAAAAGAAAACAAATGTTTGGCGAGATGTTTAAAATGCTCAATGAGATAAAATATTAACTCAAATTAAAAAAAAGCATAAAACAAAAGCACCCCCCCCAAAAAATACCCCCAAAACATGTCTAATGAAAGAGGAGTAATTAGAAATCATTGGGAAAATATAACAGTATTCAAATATAAGTTAGAAAGAGCAAACATAACTGGATATAATTAAAAACACAAGTTAGTGAATTGAGAGATGGTCCTGGGACACTCACCCAGAAAAAAGCCCAGAGGGACAAAGGGATAAATTGTGCAAAACATGTAGGACAGATGGAGAGGCTGGAGCATATGTTCAACAGTAAACCCATGGGGGAAAAAAAAAGTAGAGGAAATTACAGAAAAGAAATATGTGAAAAAATAATAGCTGAGACAAGATTTTTAAAAAAGGTAATTGTTCTCTAATCAAACAACATAATAAAAATATCAAAATATATAACTTCTAAAATAAACCAATCCAAGCTAGAGTATAGTAAAACCGAAGAATATCAAGGATTAGGGAAAAAAATCTCAAAGCCAATCAGAGATGGCATTAAGAAAAAAATTCATAGAATATGAAATCCTAAATTGATCATGACAGCGAATTTGAGAAAGAATGAAACAAAAGGATAGTTTTCAAAAAGTTCTCAATTGTTTCTGTTTTTCAATTAACAACAACCTCCTCCAGTTAATGTGTGTGTGTGTGTGTGTGTGTGTGCTCAGCTGCTCAGTACTGTCCACCTCTTTGTGGCCCCATAGGATGTTGTCCACTGTATTTCTCTGCCGATGAAATTCCCAGGCAAGAACACTGGAGTAGGGTGCCTTTTCCTACTTCACGTTATCTTCCTGAGCGAGGGATCCAACCCATATCTCTTGTGTCTCTGGCACAGATTCTTTACTGCTAGTGCCACCTAGGAAGTCCTGTACTTAATATACAAATAACTATATGATGGAACTGTGATGGGTGCCATTCAGTTTATGATTTCTAAAATAGCTTATATATCTTAGCATTTCAAAGTTATACTTCCTATAGACTGGATGTTCAGAATAAAATAGTCAGGATTAAATGAACTGTATATACACATATCATATATAAATTGTTAGATTTATAAACCATGCTGTTGTATGGAAAAATATAAAGAAAGCTAACTCTGTATGGCACCTATCAGCTGAGCACCAGCCCTGCATTGGGGCAAAAATGTAAATAAAGTCTTGTCCAGGATAAAGATTCACAATGAAGGAAAGTGATTTACACAGTGAAGAAAGAAAATGTTCAAGAGGATTTAGCTTTGTCTATTTTTTTAATACAATGATTTCTAAAGCAAGAATTATTGATATTTATAAAGAATTACTCCATTCTGGAGGCATAATCGAGAAAACAATGAAAACATATAAAATTATTTCAAATCTCCAAATGCTCACTAGACAATCATAAGTTTATCAAATTTTACATATCCTATAAGATTTTCATGTTTCATTTTGGGGAGGCAAGCTTTCTGTTGCCTTTACCAGTCATTGCCAGCATTTAACTTTGTACTTTAGGTATCACAGCTGCAGAGATTGTCTCAAATCCCTAAGATATGCCTACATGCAAGAGGTTGAGATCAACAGGTTTAGACAAAAATAAATATATATAAAGGGAGTGGGCCATTTTCCAGGGTCGAAGTGGTGGGCTTGGGGGCCGGGTACAAGGTGTCCCATGACTCCACGTTCACATGTAGAACTCTGAAAGATCTCAAATTCTAAATATGAACCTGACCTTCCAGATCATTAACAAGGTAGGGGGTAAACATTTTACTTAATAGCTTTTAGCTCGAATGCTGCTGCTAAATCGCTTCAGTCATGTCCGGCTCTGTGCGACCCCGTAGACAGCAGCCCACCAGGCTCCCCCTGTCCCTGGGATTCTCCAGGCAAGAACACTGGAGTGGGTTGCCATTTCCTTCTCCAATGCAAGAAAGTGAAAAGTGACAGTGAAGTCGCTCAGTCATGTCCGACTATTTGCTACCCCATGGACTGCAGCCTACCAGGCTCCTCTGTCCATGGGATTTTCCAGGCAAGAGTACTGGAGTGGGGTGCCATTGTTTGAATGCTAAGTCACTTCAGTTGTGTCCGACTCTGTGCAACCCCATAGATGGCAGCCCACCAGGCTCCTCCGTCCCTGGGATTCTCCAGGCAAGAGTACTGGAGTGGGGTGCCATTGCTTGAATGCTAAGTCACTTCAGTCGTGTCTGACTCTGTGCAACCCCATAGATGGCAGCCCACCAGGCTCCCCCATCCCTGGGATTCTCCAGGCAAGAATACTGGAGTGGGTTGCCATTTCCTTCTCCAATGCATGAAAGTGAAAAGTGAAAGTGAAGTCACTGAGTCTTGTCCAATTCTCAGTGACCCCATGGACTGCAGCCCACAAGGCTCCTCCATCCAAGGGATTTTCCAGACAAGAGTACTGGAGAGGGGTGCCATTGCTTGAAGAGTAACATTCAAAATTTTTAACAAGTGGTTGGCTTCTGAGGTTGTCCTTGGCTGGTCCCTAAAAACATTAAGAGCAAAACTAGTATAATCTCCATATAAGTGGTGGTTTGAGTGTTAACTGGGAGGCTAACTCTAGGAAAAATGAGTGGGATTTCACACTGTCATGCATATGCTAAAGTAAGAAATTCTGCAACTTTGGGTGGGTCACTTGAACAGATTTTTCTTTCAGTCTCCTTTCATGTAGGTGGTAGAGCTAAAGTTATCTGGGAGTTTGCTTTGTGGCGTTGAATCACTCAGTTATGTCTCACTCCATGGACTTCAGCACGCCAGGCTTCCTGTCCTTCATAATCTCCCAGAGTTTGCTCAAACTCATGTTCATTGAGTCAGTGATGTCATACAAACATCTCATTCTCTGTCACCCACTCTCTTCTTGCCCTCAATCTTTCCAGCATTAGGGTCTTTCCCAATGAGTCAGCTCTTTGCAACAGGTGGCCAAAGTATTGGAGCTTCAGCTTCAGCATCAGTTCTTCCAATGAATATTCAGGGTTCACTTCCTTTAGGATTGACTGCTTTGATCTGCTTACAGTCTATGAGATTCTTAAGAGTCTTCTCCAGTACCACAGTTCAAAAGCATCAATTTTTTTAAATTTAAATTTATTTTAATTGGAGGCTAATTACTTTACAATATTGTATTGTTTTGCCATACATCAACATGAATCCACCATGGGTGTACACGTGTTCCCCATCCTGAACCCCCCTCCCTCCTCCCTCCCCGTACCATCCCTCTGGGTCATCCCAGTGCACCAGCCCCAACAATCCTGTATCCTGCATCGAACCTGGACTGGTTATTCATTTCTTATATGATATTATATATGTTTCAAAAGCATCAATTCTTAAGCACTCAGCCTTATTTATGGTCCAGCTCTCACATTCATACATGATTACTAGGAAAACAGTATCTTTGATATAGGGACCTTTGTCTGCAAAGTGATGTCTCTGCTTTTTAATATGCTGCCTAGGTTCATCATAGCTTTCCTTCCAAGAAGCAAAGCATCTTTTAATTTCATGGTTGCAGTCACCATCTGCAATGATTTTGGATCCCAGGAAAATAAAGTCTGTCACTGTTTCCATTTTTGAGTTTGCTTTGTTCTACCTCAAATTAACAATGCAAGCCATCCTCAGAAAACTGATAAATTCTTTTTGAGAGTAGAGTTAGAAAGATTTTAATCTCTGGAAAACACACTTTTAGAGCTTGCAGCTTGGAATAGAGGAGGAAATGGAAGTAATGGTAAAGGGAGAGCAACAGTTCAGCTGAACCAAAGGTACCTGTTCACTTAATTAATAGTGGGTCTCACATTGAGCCTCTATCAGCATCCTCTGGAGGACTTGCTAAAACAGACTGCTGGGTACTCCAGAGAGCCTCTGATCAAGACCCCTGCTACTCAAAACAAAGCCCGAGAACCAGCAGACTCAGCACTGTCTGGAATGACATGCAGACTCCTGGCCATCGCTCCAGACCTTCTAATCAGACTCTGCATTTGAACAAGTTCTCTAGCCAAGGCAGATGCACACAGAGGTGTCAGAAGCACTGTCCCAAAGGGCTTACCATGTATTAGTGATCATGAAATTCAAACACCACAGAACCTGCCTTTCCCTTTACTATGGTTTTCTACTTAATATGAATTATGGTTTCTTCCACTCTCGTTTCTCCATCAAACTAGTTCAATATGTATTTGATTTTCAGGATTTTCAATCCAAGGATGGCCACCCATACTTATTTGTGAGCACTATTATAAATTTATTCTTATTTTTGTGTTATTCTATCATTCAGTGATTAGGATGGGATAGGGGCAAGATAGATGTGTCCTCTTTAGAATATTATGAACATATTAGTTTATAAAGAAAAATTTGAGCTACTATTTATTTGAATTATGAGTTGAGTCAAGCTTAAAATATCAACATTTTAAAAATATTTGGATAAATGATCCTTTACACATGAACAAGTTAAGCTGTAAGCACCACTGAGAATAATTGTTAAGTACCATTTGCAAAACCTTGGAAGATGAGAGAGCTGCCTATAGACTGGAGGGGATCGTTGATTCTTATTTTGAAGAGATGAAGACAGACTTGTACTGAATAACATACAAGGAGAAATGTAGTAATATAAAACTATAATTTTTACAAAGTTCGCTCATGGCTTGGATCAATAGGACTAGCCATTTCAATACACCTTTCTCTTTTGCTGTCTTTGTTAGACCAGCAAACTAGAAGAATGACACAGAGTGTTTCTTGGATTTTAGCAGAACATATAATATCCCTGTGGATAAGATAATGGGATGTGATGAAGTCTGGATTTATAGATTTATACTTAGCATAACCACAACTGTCCCTCAAAAGCGTTAATTTATCAAGTCGGACAGAAGCCTTGAGCAGCATGCTATATACTTTGCCCTTGCACTTGTCCTTCATCACTTTTATATTAGTAATTGGGTCAATGCCCGAATGGTGTGTTGAGGTGTGTGTGTGCAGGGAATATCGGAGATGATATGAAAGCAATGTAGAAGGAAGAGCTAACATGACAACTTTCAAACATAGTCTCAGCAACAGAATCTGAAAAGAAGGATCAAAGGATAAAAGTTGACATTTCACAGGGTTGGGTTTTTTTTTTTTTTTTGCAATACCACATTCAATTGGATAACTCAATTATGCAAAGGTGGAGAAAAGATTCTTTGGATTTTGTATCAGTAAATTTGAGTCAGTTGAACTGAGGCAGATGAACCTAGAACCTGTTACACAGAGTGAAGTAAGTCAGAAAGAAAAAAGCAAATATTGCATATTAACACATATATATGGAATCTAGAAAAAATGGTACTGCTGAACCTAACTGCAGGACAGGAATAGAGATGCAGATGCAAGGAACAGACTTGTGGACACAGTGGGGGAAGGAGAAAGTGGGACCAATTGAGAGAATAGCACTGCCATATGTACACAGCCATGTGTAAAACAGCTAGCTAGTGGGAAGAGGCTGAATAACACCGGAGGCTCAGCCTGTCTGTGATGACCTAGAGGGGTAGGCTGTGGGTGAAGGAGATTAAAGAGAGAGGGGATTTATGTATACTTACATCTGATTCACATTGTTGTGTGGCAGAAGCCAATACAATGATATAAAGCAATTATTCTTCAATTAAAAATAGTTCTGGGGTTCAGTTAGTGGCATGTGACATGGAAATCATAGATTTAAACCAATTTTTAAAGGACAACTTGTTTGGTATTAAGACATATATGCTTCTGTCATCGATGGTGGTAAGTGAATAGTCACTGTGCATTGATTAATAGGCTGCTGGAAGCCTAAACAGAAATTTGACATTCAGAGTCAAAAAAAAAAAAAAAAAAAAAGGTCTCTCACAGTTTTAGTTCCCATATGAGGACTCACTGTGATAACTGTATTTTTCACCAGAACAATTAGACATTGTTCAGAGAGAACTTCCTTGCTTAGGTAGCTGGGCCAATTGCTTCAGCCAGGGAACTTAACGAATTTCATAAGCAACATACTAGAGCAAATCTCTTGATATGAAATGAATGATAAAAGCCCTCCAGAAGTGCACACTGAAGAAGTAAAGTCTGCCCCATAGAAGGGTCACCTGGCACTTCATTAATAAGACTTACAGGACCCAAAACACACGTTTACCATTACATTAGTTCTGCCATGCTATTTCTCCAGTGAATAAAGGGTTACAAGAAACTTTGTTTCCCCTAAGAGTAATTTAGAGAATACTAGTTTCTTGATTTCTATTATAAAAAAAAAAAAAAAAAAAAAAAAAAAAAGGTCTCTCACAGTTTTAGTTCCCATATGAGGACTCACTGTGATAACTGTATTTTTCACCAGAACAATTAGACATTGTTCAGAGAGAACTTCCTTGCTTAGGTAGCTGGGCCAATTGCTTCAGCCAGGGAACTTAACGAATTTCATAAGCAACATACTAGAGCAAATCTCTTGATATGAAATGAATGATAAAAGCCCTCCAGAAGTGCACACTGAAGAAGTAAAGTCTGCCCCATAGAAGGGTCACCTGGCACTTCATTAATAAGACTTACAGGACCCAAAACACACGTTTACCATTACATTAGTTCTGCCATGCTATTTCTCCAGTGAATAAAGGGTTACAAGAAACTTTGTTTCCCCTAAGAGTAATTTAGAGAATACTAGTTTCTTGATTTCTATTAGTGTTAATAACATGTATGTTAGGGTCAATCAGTATAAATTTTGGGGGGGGGGGAAACTGAGTCAAACAAAATGAAGCAGCCCTCTTTAATTGTAAAATGTCTCAGGGTCCTTATTCTGTCAATGTATACTGTGAATTTTTAAGAAAAAATATGAAATGTCATATTTTCCTAGCTTACATAACCATGAAATCTCCCTTTAAACATATTTTGTGCAACTAATTTATTATAAAATACAGTTTAGAAAACATTTAACTAGAAATTTTCTAGGCTCCCTGACATGTTAAATTTCTGTATATACTATCTTTCTACTCACTCAGATGCCTGTAAAGAAATAAACAGAGAACAGAAAAGTAAAATTATAAGAAAAATCAACAAGTCTTGTCAGTAGAAATGGAGTGGAACCTGAACAAATCATTATTATACATAGATCATTGTTCTTAATACTATGTCAGTTATTACAATCTAAGAGTTTGGCTATATTCAAAATATGTTTACCACATATACCTGTATCTGATAAAAGTTTATATCTCTCATTATTTACCCAGAAGATTCACTCTGGCAAAAGACCTAGCTTAGTACATCCTGATCACTAAAGGACCATCAAGAGGGCCATGCATTCTATCAGTGTTTGAGTCAGAGATGAATAAGCAGAACATCTGTGTTGGCTGGAATTTGCTGCTTCAGGATACTTTGAATGCCTCATGCTCCTCTGGAACTCTCAGGATCTCTATGGTTCTGGGATCCTATCTGCTTCCTTCCAGTTCTCACGACATCTGCCTCATCACACTCCTCACTATAACTCCTCATTTTCTCTAGTCTTGTTTTTCAATCATGTAGCGTGTGTGCTGGAGGGGTGGCTTGATATTCCTAAAATGAATGATTTCATGTGTATTTGTATCACCAGTTCAGTGGAAAGTACTATATCCTAGGAAAGTATAAACTTCTGTGGATGCTATTTTTGCCCTCAATTCCAAAATCAGTTCTGTGGACTCTGAAATTATAGATAAAACTTAAAAATAACTTGTTTTCAGCAAATAATTTTTTTGTCCACATTTTCAGACAACTGATTGTCTCTATCTGACCTGTTTTCATGAAGACAATTCAGTTGTTATGGTCAGTGTGTGAACAGAGGAACTATGGAAATCCATGGCACAATTTGCTTAGCATTTATTCACTTTTACCACATGAAATACATCACAACCTGTAGGGTGACTTTCTCTTTAACACAGCATGATTTTTGTCCTATGGCCAGTTTCATTCCATCTCTCTCCCCTCTCAGTCAGAATCAGTCTCACAGAGTAACTCGGGCTGAATGCATGGCCAGCAACCATGCTGGTCAAGAGGTCAGAAGACTTGGGTCAAATTCTAGCTCTATCACTAATGTTTCTGTGAGACTGGCCAAGTTTCTTAGCCTCACCTCACTATATTTATAAGTGAAGACACTAACATATCACAGTAGGCTGCAATATTACATGCTACAAAGAATGAGAAAGTTCTGCACTGAATAGGCACTCCAAATGTTTAAGCCAATATGAATCTTGTGTTGTTTTCTGCCATGGTTTTCAAGCTTAATATCTGCAAGTTAATATGAAATGAGTGAAACTAAACACTGTTGTAGATAATCTTCTTTAAAGCACTTAGGATTGTATAAAGTGCTGTACAAATATAAATTAATAACATTGACACTGACAGTTCAGTTCAGTTGCTCAGTCATGTCCGACTCTTTGCAAACCCCATGGACTGCAGCACGCCAGGCTTCCCTGTCCATCACCAACTCTGGGAATTTACTCAAGCTCATGTTCATCGAGTCAGTGATGCTATCTGACCATCTCGTTCTCTATCATCCCCTTCTCCTGCCTTCAATCTTTCCCCACATCAGGGTCTTTTCCAATGAGTCAGTTCTTCGCATGAGGTGGCCAAAGTATTGGGGTTTCAGCTTCAACATCAGTCCTTCCATTGAATATTCAGGACTGATTTCCTTTAGGATGGACTGGTTGGATCTCCTGGCAGTCCAAGGGACTCTCAGGAATCTTCTCCAACAGCACAGTTCAAAAGCATCAACTCTTTGGTGCTCAGATTTCTTTACAGTCCAACTCTCACATCCATACATGACTACTGGAGAAAACCTAGCTTTGACTAGATGGACCTTTACTAGTAAAGTAATGTCTCTGCTTTTTAATATGCTGTCTAGGTTGGTCATAGCTTTTCTTCCAAGGAGCAAGCATCTTTTAATTTCATGGCTGTAGTTATTATCTGCAGTGATTCTAGAGCCAAAAGGAATAAATAAATAAATAAAGTCTCTCACTGTTTCCATTGTTTCCCCATCTACTATTACAGTCAAAATTTTTTCCAATGAAGAAAATGCTATATTTTCCTTATTTGAGTTACATGCTTCTGAAAATGTTCATTATCCACATAGTCTATTGAAATGTTTAAGAGCATTCAATGGTCTCCTTGCTTTCACAGGACTCTATCTATACATTCCAAAACTAATATCAAGGCACTTGATCTTCTGTTTGATTTTGAACTATGAGATTCTTGGCATCTCAAAAGACTCAAGTACATCATATAATTCTGATCAAATTGAACGTAGGAGTGTGACAGATTAGTGCTATGAATATAGGTTAAAGTCTATGGTAAAGCAAGAAAGAATCCCAAATAGGTATTTTATAGCCATCAACCTTAGTAGTTGCAAAAGACCCACTACACTTATAGATATGCAGGAAGGACCTGCTAGGGAAGAGGAATTTGGCAAATCACTAATAGTAGAGAATTATCATTAAATGACTAACACTAATCTCCTTTCTAGTGGTTAATAATTGTTTACTGCAATGATTAAAATGTATCTAACTGTTACTACTCTCATTTTTTTTTGTATTTTAGAGTTTATAAAATTATCCTTATTATGTCATTTATCATAACATGTAGTTTCTCCTGTACTGTCCCTTTACATTTTCACTAAATCTAATTAACTCACAACAAAAATTTCCGATATTTATAAGGGAAAATTGAAGCTCCAAAGTCAGTGTGACCTAAAGCTCACTATTTTGGAAACAGAATTGCTTTTTCAAGAGAGTGGCTGGAGATGATGTGTTCTTCAATGTCCGCGAATCACTGATTCTACGGTGTATCTTCAACTGATTGATTTTTTTTTAATTTGCTATTTATTTCTTTATTTATTCTGTTCCACTCCCTATACCCTTCCTAGACAGATTAATACTATATTTCAGGACACAGGATGTAGAAACCAACAGAACATAATGTTGGGGAAAAGAACAAACACTCTGCCTGCATGTAGCTTATAAAGAAACTTTTATGATGAAACAGATGGTTTATAAAAAAGAAATGATTCTCAAGCCCAGCTGACATTATAGTAATTAGATGATCAGAAGGCACCTACTAAAAGTGATTTGATCATAATACCAACATTTATAAAACATCATGTTTGCCTCCACTTCCCAACAGCCTCTGTCAAAACCTAGCTGCAATTCTTTTCTTCAAGTTGAAATTCTTTATTCTTAAAATAAAAAGCTATGTCCTCTCTCTACCTCAGATGATCTAAGACATCCCCCCGCCCCCCACCCCCTGCCACCACATAAGGAAAAATGGAAATTCTTGGCTCATCAAAGTGATGCATTAATAATCTTGGCAATAGTTCAGTTTAGTATAGTACTTTCCAATTTTCCACATGAAACTCCTTTCATATATCTATCTCCTGGAGTGACAAGGCTTATATGATTTCCAAGTTGGTTTTTCTCGGGTAGCAACTGCCAAAGTATTTCTCAGTCTATGATATAACATAGATGAATCAATTTCCAGTGTGCAATCTAACTTGGGACTTTGATCAAAATGATTTTCACTTTCAGGTGCTGAAAGCAGGTTCACATGAGCCATAGCCAGCTGGGCCTCCACAGGTGAAATACCACATCCCTAATTGCACTTATCCTGTTGAATTTATTTTTGAAGATGGGCAAAGCACGTTAGAGCTGCTATCATGCTTCACCAAGCATACTTCTCTGTCTTCAATCATATTCTTTGTGTCTGAATTGATGCATAGACCAAGGTATGAATTCTTCTGACTTTGTTAGAAACCATGCCATGTACTAAAAATATACACAAAATATTCAAATATATACACATATACACAAATATATTCACATAGATATAACATACAAATATGCCTAAATGTTTGAAAACTCAGCAAACACTTTTTTGTATAGTGTTTTGTGCTGGAGAATAATATACAAAAAATTGCCTTCTTACTGGGGCCAAAGACTTAGGGAGAAGGACCATATAAAGCATTAAATACAAGCAGATAATGTAAGTGAATGGAAAATCTCACTCTACTTAAGGGAGTGGGGCATTTGCTTAGGACTATTAGAAATAGATGCATTTCCTTAGCTAAGTATTAGATACAGAGCAACTTTTCAAGTAGAAAAAAATAAAAGGAATTGTCCAAGGAGTTAGATGGAGGGGCAGTGTGTTAATTCTAGCTTAACAACGAAACAAGGATGCACCTACAAATGTGGGTGAAAGAGGGAGGATAAAGGATAAAGATGATCTTTGGCGGCAGCTGGATTGAGAAGAACCTTGAAACAATTTGAGCAAGTAGCTCACAAGGTATTATAATTAGTACTTAAATTCTTTTTTTTTCCTTTAATTAATTTTTATTTTTTAGTTTGTTTTGCTTTACAATACTGTATTCGTTTTGCTACCCATCGACATGAATCAGCTACGAGTGTACATGAACTCCCAATCCCGACCCCCACTTCCCCCCTCCCGCCCCACACCCTCTCTCTGGATTATCCCCGTGCATCAGTCCCAAGCATCCTGCATCCTGCATCAAACCTGGATGGCGATTCGTTTCACTTATGATATCACACATGTTACACTGCCACTCTGCCAACCCATCCCACCCTCTCCCTCTCCCACAGAGTCCAAAAGGCCGTTCTATACATCTGTGTCTCTTTTGCTGTCTTGCGTACAGGTTTATCATACCACTTCCCATTTGCCTTGATTCATGGACCTAATATTCCAGGTTCCTATGCAATATAGCTCTTTACAGCATCGGACCTTGCTTCATCACCAGTCCCATCCACAGCTGGGTATTGTTTTTGCTTGGGCTCCATCCCTTCATTCTTTCTGGAGTTATTTCTCCACTGATCTCCAGTAGCATATTGGGCACCTACTGACCTGAGGAGTTTCTCTTTCAGTATCCTACCATTTTGCCTTTTCATACTGTTCATGGGGTTCTCAAGGCAAGAATACTGAAGTGCTTTGCCATTTCCTTCTCTAGTGGACCACATTCTCCATACCTCTCCACCATCACCCACCTGTATTGGGTGGCTGCAAAGGGCATGGCTTAGTTTCATTGAGTTAGACAAGACTGTGGTCCTAGTGTGATTAGATTGATTAGTTTTCTGTGAGTACGGTTTCAGTGTGTCTGCCCTCTGATGCCCTCTTGCAACACCTACCATCTTACTTGGGTTTCTCTTACCTTGGACGTGGGGTATCTCTTTCCTTGGACGTGGGGTATCTCTTCATGGCTGCTCCAGCAAAGCACAGCAGCTGCTCCTTACCTTGGACGAGGGGTATCTTCTCACCACACCCCTCCCAACCTTGAACGTGGAGTAGCTCCCTTAGGCCCTTCTGTGCCTAGAGAAAGGCAATGCCAAAGAATGCTCAAACTACCACACAATTGCACTTATCTCACACAGTAGTAAAGTAATGCTCAAAATTCTCCAAGCCAGACTTCAGCAATACATGAACCGTGAACTTCCAGATGTTGAAGCTGGTTTTAGAAAAGGCAGAGGAACCAAAGATCAAATTGCCAACATCTGCTGGATCATCGAAAAAGCAAGAGAGTTCCAGAAAAGCATTTATTTCTGCTTGACTGACTATGCCAAAGCCTTTAACTGTGTAGATCACAATAAACTGTGGAAAATTCTGAGAGACATGGGAATACCAGACCACCTGACCTGCCTCTTGAGAAACCTACATGCAGGTCAGGAAGCAATAGTTAGAACTGGACATGGAACAACAGACTGGTTCCAAATAGGAAAAGGAGTATGTCAAGGCTGTATATTGTCACCCTGCTTATTTAACTTATATGCAGAGTACATCATGAGAAACACTGGGCTGGATGAAGCACAAGCTGGAATCAAGATTGCCAGGAGAAATATCAATCACTTCAGATATGCAGATGACACCACCCTTATGGCAGACAGTGGAGAGGAACTAAAATGCCTCTTGATGAAAGTGAAAGAGGAGAGTGAAAAAGTTGGCTTAAAGCTCAACATTCAGAAAACAAAGATCATGACATCTGGTCCCACACTTCATGGGAAATAGATGGGGAAACACTGGAAACAGTGTCAGACTTTATTTTGGGCTCCAAAATCACTGCAGATGGTGACTGCAGCCATGAAATTAAAAGACACTTACTCCTTGGAAGAAAAGTTATGACCAACCTAGATAGTATATTCAAAAGCAGAGACATTACTTTGCCAACTAAGTTCCATCTAGTCAAGGCTATAGTTTTTCCAGTGGTCATGTATGGATGTGAGAGTTGGACTGTGAAGAAGGCTGAGCACCGAAGAACTGATGCTTTTGAGCTGTGGTGTTGGAGAAGATTCTTGAGAACCCCTTGGACTGCAAGGAGATCCAACCAGTCCATTCTAAAGGAGATCAGTCCTGGGTGTTCTTTGGAAGGAATGATGCTAAAGCTGAGACTCCAGTACTTTGGCTACCTCATGCGAAGAGTTGACTCATTGGAAAAGACTCTGATGCTGGGAGGGATTGGGGGCAGGAGGAGAGGGGGACGACAGAGGATGAGATGGCTGGATGGCATCACTGACTTGATGGACATGAGTTTGGGTGAACTCCAGGAGATGGTGATGGACAGGGAGGCCTGATGTGCTGTGATTCATGGGGTCACAAAAGTCAGACACAACTGAGTGACTGAACTGAACTGAATCTATCAAGGAGGCATTGTCAACAGGTGGCCGAAAACTTCCTCTGCATAAACATCCACACACGGGAGTGATTGGGTTTCCTTTCCTTGGGACAAGGGCTCAGAGGGCCATAGGGGAGCAGCCTGAGGGAGTGTGGAAGGGCTCAGACCACTGGGTGAGGCAGCTGTGACTGAAGCCACCATGTCAACCATTCAGGAACCCAAAGGCCTGGTGCTCTATGCAGGCTTCGGTGCCCCAGGCACAGCCCGAGTGCCTCCCAGCCTGGCAGATCTGGCCAAGGTGGGGTGTGTGGTCCTCTGTGTGCCTCATGCACCCCTCAGAGCCCATGGCAGCACGGATCCTCAGGAGCCGTCCGTTCTGCTCTGTTGGTTTCATTTATGGATAGATGAAAGGACACTGACAGAGGTGAGCTCCCAGTTCACTGTGTTCTCACCACAGAGCCCACAGCTAGGCTCTCGGGAGGCTAACAGTGATAGTCCAAGTCGCTCAGTCGTGTCCGACTCTTTGTCATGCCATGGACTATACAGTCCGTGAGGATTCTCCAGGCCAGAATCCTGGAGTGGGCAGCCTTTCCCTTCTCCAGGGGATCTTTCCAACCCAGGGATCGAGCCCAGGTCTCCCGCATTGCAGGCGGATTCTTCACCAGCTGAGCCACCCGGGAAGCCCTGGCGGGAGGCTGGGCTCCAGAAAACAACAGGAGGGAAAGCACGAGTTACATGTGAGATCCCAGCAGCTCGCCCCCGCACAAAAACTGCCAGATCCTTACAACGCCTCTTCTGGCCTCGGGTCAGAACTGAGCACCAGCAAGCACTGGATGCCCCAGGAGGCTGTCCAAGCCCCATGGCAGCAGCACACTCCATCTCCATCTGCCAAGTTCAGCCTCAGCGCCGCTTGGATGGCTTCAAGAGCCCAGACTGCCATGCCCCATGCCCCATCTTGCCCCACTTGAATTCCTTCCCAGAATGTTCCTCTAATGGATTAACCTCATCAGATCTTCCCTGATAAAACCCTCCTTCACTCTCCACTGCTTGCAAAACAAAACCTACCCTGGGGCTTCACTTGTGGCTCAACTGGTAAAGAATCCATCTGCAATGTGGGAGACCTGGGTTCCATCCCTGGGTTGGGAAGATCCACTGGACAAGGGAAAGGCAGCATGCTCCAGTATGCCGGCCTGGAGAAGTCCATGGAGTGCACAGTCCACGGGGCCACAGAGAGTCGGGCACGAGTGAGCCACTTTCACTTGGCTTACATAACGCTGCATCCAAATTCAACTTACGCCTCCTTTCCACCCCGCTGAAGCAAAAGTGTAAACAGCTCCCACACAAAGCCCACACCTTTCCTGCCTGAAGCTGACTTCCTTGGCCATCTTTAGGTACCACACACATCATCAGAGCTTAATTTAAATCCTACCTTCTTCACAAATTCTGAAGCGCTTGTGCCAGACTGCTCTCTCTTCCACAGCCCCATGCTACAGTTCCAGAATCAGGCTTCTGGAGGCTCAAGCTTCAACTCTGCAAAACAGCTACACTCTGCTCCCCAGCTGTACTCAGTGCAGGCCTCAGAGGACACATTCAAAACTCGGAGTAGCTAATGGTGCATATATTGGTTTCTCGAAATGCTGACATGCAGCTGAAAAATATTCTGGATTTTTTTTTTCTGTAGGGATGAGACCAATTACTGTGATGATTATTTATAACAGCTTTCTCTAAAAAGCCTATATCTTTAGGAATTTAAATCTGCTGTCAAAAATCATAAACGGTACTTAGTTTACAAAGCTATTAGAAATTTAAGGGACCTTTTCAAAAAAGTTTTTTGTTTTTAAATATTTATTTGGCTGCGCCTGGTCCTTGTTGCGGCATGCAGGATCTTCAGTTGGAGCATGTGGGACCTAGTTCCCTGACCAGGGATTGAAACCAGGGCCCCTGCACTGGGAGCAGATAGTCTTTGCAAGGTATAGTTCAGGCCAAGGCAGAAGGAGAAAAGACGACCTCAACAGAAGTAGGTTACCTTTATTCAGGCAAGGAGGAGCGACAGTCAGCCTAACGACCAGGCTGAGCACAGAGAGTGATCAGGGAGGCTCCATATTTACAGGGAGGTTTGTGCAAGCAATAAGGGAAATATTAATCAGGTGGGATGTTTTGGGCATATTTTAGTTGAGATGGCATTCGTAGTTGGGCAGGGGGTGATAAGTCTTTCAGGCAGGTGTAGGAAAAGGCAATGGCACCCCACTCTGTAAGGTCAGACCCGGGGGGCAATGATGGGCCGCCCCTTCTCTGCCCCGCCGGCAGGGGAGGTCTCTAACGGAAGGAGCCTCCCAGATCCCGGGGACCAATGACAGCACACTTTACCAGCTAAAGCCGCCCCACCCCAGCCACGTAGAAGGACCTATCAGCTCGCAACACCTCGGCTGGCAACCAATCCAAACCCCATTCATTAACCTGGCCATCCCTCGCAGCGTGCATATATAAACAAACTTCTAACACTGTCCACGCTTGGACTTCCTCGGCCTGCCTCGTTCGGTCCGGGAACCCTGCCCGGGAGTGCTTTGCCATTAAAGCCTGTTAGACACTCTTCTGGGGTCCTGGTCATTTTTTACCTAACACACTCCAGTACTCTTGCTTGGAAAATCCCATGGACAGAGGAGCCTGGTAGGCTGCAGTCCATGGGGTCGCGAAGAGTCAGATATGACTGAGTGACTTCACTTTCACTTTTCACTTTCATGCATTGGAGAAGGAAACGGCAACCCACTCCAGTGTTCTTGCCTGGAGAATCCCAGGGACAAAGGAGCCTGGTGGGCTGCCGTCTATGGGGTCACACAGAGTTGGACAGACTGAAGTGACTTAGCAGCAGCAGCAGCAGCAGCAGCAGGGGGTGGAAGGTTTTCAGACAGGGGGTGATAAGTCCCAGAGAAATGCAACCGGCCCGGAGCATCAGGGTGAGACCTAAAGTTCTGTTTTGTTTTCTCTGAAGTTAGATGAATCAGCGAGGACCTTTGAAACTGTTGTTTTCTTTTCTAGCCCGAAAGACTCCTTCATTCCAGACCCTGAAATCATTAAAAAAAAAAAAAAAAAGGGAAAAGGGGCGCCTTATCTCTCTGGCTACTTCTTGCTGTGTTGGAGTCCAGCTCCAACAGACAGGGAATCAGCCTGAAGAGATGAGCGGTGTCGGCGGAGAACGTCGCAGCCTCTGACTCAAGGTGCAGGACTGCATGTTTATTTCAAGCATCAGGTCTTCTTTTATACTTTGACAAAAGCATTAGGTCAGAGGTTTTACATTTTCACCTTCCCCTCACCCAGATTAATTGTCTCCATAAATCACTGTTGTCCTTCAACCAGAGTTACATTGTGACTCATGGTTATATCTGGGCCACATACCACATCCCTCAGTTTATTTCTTATCTTTCTAAATCCTGCTTGCCCCTAGTATCCTAAGCTCATTATCTCCTGAAAGGCTTCTGGCTATTTTTAATTATTTTTAAACCCTTATGCGAAGAGTTGACTCATTGGAAAAGACCCTGATGCTGGGAGGGATTGGGGGCAGGAGGAGAAGGGAACGACCGAGGATGAGATGGCTGGATGGCATCACGGACTCAATGGACATGAGTCTGGGTGGACTCCGGGAGTTGGTGATGGACAGGGAGGCCTGGCATACTGCGGTTCATGGGGTCGCAAAGAGTTGGACACGACTGAGTGACTGAACTGAGCTGAACCACTAAGCTCAGCAAACTTCCTTTGCCATAAACATTCCCCTCACAGACAGGTCTCAGATAACAATCTTTCTCATGGCCTTAAGCTGCAGCCTGTGTGCTCATCCTGGTACATTCTTTGTAAAGATTCTTGAACAAATGTCAATGGTTACTTTATAGATTATTTTTTGGGCACAACTGCAGAAGGCTTTGTGCTTTCTCATGCTTCTCTCAAGAACAATAAGCACTTTAACATTCTTTTCAGCCAACTCAACCAAAGAGAGGAAAGAACAAGTCAGAATCATAAGACCTAACTCCTTCATTCCAGGACCACGCCTGCGGGATGAGGAGAGGGGGTTGGGGCCGTGCCTCCATTTTGTCAGTAATGTCTAATGTGGCTCCCAACACTGCTGGATAGGGGTGATTATTTTGGGTCTAGAATGGAGGATCGTCCTAGGGCCCAGGATCTCCTTTTTTCTGAGCTTGGGGTAAGGCTCTCAAGAGGAAGAATGGTCTTGACCTGATCTTGAGAGATGGCCCAAGTCCATTCTTGGAGAAAACTTTGAAAGAGATTGAAGAGACAGGGTCCAAATAAAAGGAATAAAATGATAAGTACCTGCAGTCCCAGGAAAGGGAGCAGCCAAGAGAGGACCTGTTGGAGCAGGTTTTGGGGACTGCAAAGGTTTTGTAACTCTTTTCTGCAGCGTTCAATTCTGTCTCTAAGTTCTTTGACTCTGCCCTGGACTATGCCTGTTTCATTAACAAAATAGCAGCAGTCCTCTCCTGGGAAAGGCAGGTCCCTCCCTTTTCTGCAGTGAGAAGGTCCAGGGCTCGCCTATTCTGTAGGGCCACAGAAGCTACTGAGTTAATTTGTCTTTGGATTGAAATGAAGGACTCCACTACCTGCTCCATGTCCTCATTAAGTCCTTGGGACAGCTTGTAGCAGAAATGGGCAGAGGTCAAGATGCCTCCAATCCCGGTGCCTAGGGCTGCTGCTATGCCAGTCCCAAACAGGAGGGGGCTATGACAGCTCGCCTTTTCCTGTGGGAAAGTTCCCCTTTGGGGTAGACTATTTGTTCCACCTCTTCTTCTTTGAGGAATGTTAGGCCTGGGGTCAGGAAGACCAAGATGCAAGATCCAGGGGGGGCCAAGGGGAGACACGAATATGCATAGGTCCCGCAGAGAATGGAGATTCCTGGACTGGTGCAATGATTTGTGCTGTTCCAGAGAACCCAAGTGGAAGAGAAGGAGGGAGCAGAGTTTGTAAGACCAGTGAAGTTGGGACTAAAGTAGCTAATACAGGTTAGGTTTGAAGAGGCTGAGAGTAGGATGTTATCAGAGACTGGCCCAATGAGTTGTGCAGTTTTCTGTTGGGAAGGGGAGGTATCGTTGCCCTGTGACAGCCAGGCTGAGGGTAAGGGCATTGCTGCGTGCAGTGAGGGAGACAGTGGCATGCATGTCCAGCACTGGGATGTGTGTTGTGTGCACTGGAAGAACTGGAAGGAAAAGTTGAGAAAGCGGGTAAGGTGTTGGTTGCCAGAAGGAGGTTTTAGGAGAGGCTGTAATTGGGAAAGGAGGTCTAGGCATTTATAAGGCTCAGGGGTTGCCTGTAACTGAGAAATTATGTTCTTTATGACTTGTTCTTGTTTCTTTTCCCGATTTTGATCTAGTACCCTGCCCCTGTCTGAGTACCCCCAGTGGGTAATGGGATAGAAACATATGTTTCTTCCATTTGGCTTATGGCAGGTACTCACGAAACTTTCTCTCTTTTATACTTTAACAGTGAACAGGGATTTGGACTTCCTGCCCCAAAGTTCATGGTGCATGGTTTTGGAGCTGTATTATAACATGAGGAATGTACATAGGAATAAATGTCAGAGCAGGGGCAGGGAGTAGCCAGAAGGCTGGGGAGTGCAGCAAGGATAGGGAATAAAGGAGTCATGGGGCTGTTGGTTAGGCAGTGCAGAGGAAATAGCGCCCTAGGAGTAGAACACAGCTAGCAACGCAGGCGATACCCATGGAAAGATGAAGGGTAGGTGGCCAGTCCTGAGGGAAGACAGTTACTAGGCCTACAGCAAGGATTAAGATTAAGAGTGCTATTATAGTTAGAGGACAGGGAGAGGCCAGTCAGGGCGAGGGGCAAAAGGCCCCAAGTTGGTGGTTGTTTGAATCTGAGGAGGAAAGTGTTCATTAGGATGTAGAATGATGTGGAGAATGAGAGTACAAAAATCAGTTTCGTCTGGATCCGGGCTGTAGAAGGCTCCCTGGAGCCACAGTTGAGACACCAGTGTGGTCAGGTCTCTGGAGGAGGTTCCTGTCGGGGCGCTGGTCCAGAGGTCTTGTAGTAGTTGGGTCAGGAACCGTTGTAGGTTGAGGAGAGTCCAGGCCATTCAGTGTCCTCTCCAATGGTTGACAGAGGTTATCGCTGGGTGGATTTTAAGGAAGTGGGTCCTGTGAGGAAGACTTGAGAGGGACCAGGGAAGGAGGGAGGTGCAGGGTCGGAGGTGACCTGTTTTAGGCGACAGAGGTGTACCCAGGAGGTGACCTTCTCGAGTTTAGCTGCAGTTGGGGTAAGGAGGATGATTTTGAATGGTCCCTGCCACTTTGGGGTTAGGTCACCCTGGGGATTATTAGACAGATAGACCATGTCCTCAGTTTGTAAAGGGGGCAGGGAGGCTTGGGGGTCAAGGGCAGGCAAGTTGTGGTTGAGGTATTTCCAGAGGGCATTGTGGAGTTCTGCCAGCAGAGGGGAGTGTAAGAAACTTGGTATGGGAGGAGGTTCAGGGGGACGTCCGGGAGGGAGCATGGGCCTTCTGTACCTCACCTCAAGGGGCTCAGCCCCAGGGGCTTTCTGGGCAAAGCCCGTATTCTGAGGAGAACAGTTGGCAAAAGTTTAGTCCAATCCAGGTGTACTTTGAGGGTTGGTTTAGAAAAGGTTTCTTTGATTATTCTATTCGTCCTTTCTACCTTTCCTGAGGACTGGGGATGGTATGGAGTGTGAAATTTCCAGGGTATCTGTAAGAATTGGACAAGTTGTTGGGTGACCTTGGACGTAAACTTCAGGCCCTTATCAGACTGTAGGGATGACGGCAGGCCAAACCTGGGGATAGTTTCTGTGAGCAAGATTTGGGCCACGGTGTGGGCTCTTTTGTTTGCAGTGGGAAATGCTTCTACCCATCCCGAAAAGGTGTCCATAAGGACCAGGATGTATCTGACTCTCCGGACCAGGGGCATATGAGTAAACTCTATCTGCCTATCCTGTGCTGGGAGACTGCCTCGCATTTGATGGGTTGGAAAGGATGTCGGTTTAAGGTTGGAACTGGGGTTAGTATGTTGACGTGTTTGACAGGAGCGGGTAAGATTATCTAAATACTGTTTGTCAGCACTGGATGTGGGAAAGTGGTTATGGAGGAACTGTTGGAGTGTCTTGGATGAGGGATGAAAAAGTGAGTGTAGATAAGAGAGGATTTCTCTGGTGGTGGGAGGGTCTGGAGGACTCAGCTAAGATGACAGGGGACTGGAGGGGAGGATGGGACAGTGCGGTCTCCTTTGCCTTCTGGCCTGCAGCATTGTTGTAGGCTGATATGAGACTCCCTTTTGATGTCCCCTACAGTGGAAGATGGCGGCTCTGTTTGGTAAGAGTGCTGCCTCTAGAAGTCTGTGGATCAGGTCTGAATTAATGATGGGGGATCCCTTTTGGGTTAGGAAACCTCTTTCTCTCCACATTAGGATGTTTGAATGAAGTATGTTATAGGCATATTTGGAGTCTGTGTGGATGTTAACCCTTAGATTTTTAGCCAGAGTTAAAGCTCTGGTGAGAGGTATCAGCTCTGCCTGTTGGGTGGTGGTGTAGGCGGCAGAGGTGAAGCTTCAATTGTCTGGGTTCCATGAGTGTGACAAAGGTCCCCCTGGACGATGGCATATCCTGCCACGAAGGGTGGGGGTTTTCAAGAGCTGCCATCGACGAACCAGTGTGGGGTGTCTGCGTCTAGGATGGGCTGATCTGTTAAATGTTGGAAGGAGTTTTGGGTAAGATCTACTGTTAGGCTGCAGCTGTGCAGGAGGGAGTCTGTTGTAGAGGACGTGGGTAATAAGCTGGTAGGGTTAAGAGGAGAGCAGGGGGAGAATGAGAGCTGAGGGTCGAGTAGAAAGGCATGTAGGACCTGTACCATGGAAGGGGGAAGGGAGAGGAAAGCCTGATGTGATAGTAAGTCTCGGAAGGTGTGTGGAGAACAGACTTTTAAAGGGGCATGTCTAGAGAGTTTATTTGCTTCGGGTACGAGGGCTGTGATAGCAGCCATGGCCTGTAGGCAGGGAGGCCACCCCTTGGCTACCATGTCCAGCTATTTTGATAGATAGGCTATGGGAGCCCAGGTGTCTCCAGCCTGCTGACACAGAAGTCCCAGGGCCTGTCCTTGGTTGGAAAGTGCAAAGAGAAAGAATGGTCTGGTGTGATCTGGCAGGTGGAGAGTTGGCACTCGAAGGCTCTGGGTGAGCTGGCAAAGAGGACTGGCCAGCGAGGAGAGGTTAAAGAGGGGCTCATCCAGACATCCTTAGTTGCCTCATAGAGCAGCTTTGCATGAGGGAGAAGTTAGGGATCCAGACACAGAAAAAGTTTACGAGGCCGAGGATACACAGGTGTTCCCTTTTCGTTTTTGGAAGTGGACAGTTAATTAAGGCCTAGATTCTAGCTGGGGGAATAGTTCTTTGTTGATGGGATATGGAGAGCCCCAGGTAGGTGACGTTTGTCTGGGCTATTTGGGCCTTAGATTGGTATACCCGGTAACCCCAGGATTTTGGCAGTATGTTGGAGGCAGAGTTTTCAGGTTGGGCTACAAAGGAGGAGGTCATCTCCATATTGGAGGAGATGACTGGGGCTAGGTCGAGTGTCTGTAGGTCCTTTTGTAAAGCCTGTCCAAAAAAGTGGGGACTGTCTTTGAACCCCTGGGGAAGAACTGTCCATGTTAGTTGTTGGGAAACGTGAGTCTCAGGGTCTTGCCAGGTGAAGGCGAAGAGGGGTTGTGAGAGGGGGTGGAGAGGGATGATGAAAAAGACGTCTTTGAGATCTAATACCATGAAGTGGGTTGCAGTCGGGGGTATGGTAGACAGAAGGGTGTAAGGGTTAGGGACTACTGGGAATTTCGATGTGATGGCCTCACTGAGTTTTTGCAGATCCTGGACCAGTCTCCAAGAGTTTTGTCCCTTCCTTACTGCCAGAATAGGGATGTTGTGTGGTGAATGGGTAGGAATTAGGATAGAGGCTTAAAGAAGACAGTCTATAATAGGCTTAAGTCCCCTGTGGGCCTCTGGGGTGAGAGAGTACTGTCATTGGGTGATTATAGTCGAGGAGTCTTTTAGGGTAATGTGGACTGGGGGATGATGTTTGGCTATGGATGGGTGATCAGTGTCCCAGACTTGGGGGTCTAAGGCAGGTAGATCCAAAGGAAAGTCAAGGATGAGGGATAGGGACTGTCTAGGTGCCATCTGCATGTAGAATATAGAGACTGTTTCGAGGTGGGGGTATGGTAATAAAGGCCCCCAATTTGGATAACAAATCTCTCCCTAGGAGTGCCATCAGGCACTGAGGCACTATGAGTAATGTGTATAAGGGTCAATTTTCCAAATTGACAGAGTAATGGAGGGCTGATTTTTGGCCTTAGGGGAACTCCAGAGACCCCCTTGATTGTGAGTTCTGAGTCTTGAGTTGGGCCAGAGTAGGAAGTTGAGAGAGAGTGGCTCCTGTGTCTACTATAAACGAGGTCTTTTTTCCGGCCACAACGCCATCTACCCTAAGTTCCGAGCTCGTGTTCAGGACACCGGCCTGGGGGCTGGAACCTGGACCCCATCATTGGAACGACTCTGGGGTTGGGCTGGGGTTTTGGGGAGAAGTGGGGATTCCCCAGAGGCACCAGGGCATCCCTGTGGACAGTCCACTCTCCAGGTCTGGGAGGTGGAGACCTCCCCAGGTATGCCATCTTCCAGTGTCCATCTTCCAGTGTTCCCATTGGCCACAGGTTGGGCATGCTTTTGAGGGGGACGGTGGGCTTGGCCATGCCTTTGCCCAGTGTCCTGACTGGTTGCATCAGAAGCAGGTCCGGGGGGTGGTCTTAAGCCCCGTTCTGGGATGACTTGGGCCAGGCTGATCTCTTAATTGCTGCTGCCAAAAAGGCATATTTAGCTTTTCTCTCACGTTCTTCCTCTCTCTTAGCCTCCTCCTCCCTATTATTGAACACCTTGAAGGCTACTTCTAGAAGGTCTCTTTGGGGGGTCTCAGGGCCTTTTTCTAGTTGTTGAAGCTTGTGTGTGATGTCAGGGGCGGACTGGTTTATGAACTGAATGTGAACGTAGAGCAACCCAGCAAGAGTGGTGATATCTAGGTCGGTATACTTCTGGACTGCCTCTGTGAGGCGTACCAAGAATCAGGCTGGATTTTCATCTGCCCCTTGGGTGATTTCTCTGACTTTATCATAACTGACATGGATATGAGTATTTTTCTGCATTCCTTCTAGAATGCAGGTAATCACATGATAGTCTCCTGATACCTGGGTCACCGGGCTGGTAAGTCCAGTGGGGATCTAACTGAGGGACCGCCTCATCAGCAACTGGGCTATCCCAGTCTTGGTTATGTAAATGATCAGCATGAGCTTTTGCCGCTTGCCAGATATGGCCTTTTTTGTCAGGGGTGAGAGTGGCATTTAGGATATAATAAGCGTCACTCCATGTGAGGTTATAGGCCTGGGAGAGTCTCAGGAATTCTTTTCTGTATCTGGTAGGATTTTCAGAAAATGACCCTAACTTTTCTTCTATCTGGCTCATATCTGACAATGAAAATGGCACATGGACTCGGGTGGGGCCCTGTGGTCCTGCCACCTCTCTTAGGGGAAACGTGTGTTGGGTACGTGACCGTGTGGCAGGGGCNCTATGCAGAGTACATCATGAGAAACGCTGGACTGGAAGAAGCACAAGCTGGAATCAAGATTGCTGGGAGAAATATCAATAACCTCAGATATGCAGATGACACCACCCTTATGGCAGACAGTGAAGAGGAACTAAAAAGCCTCTTGATGACAGTGAAAGAGGACAGTGAAAAAGTTGGCTTAAAGCTCAACATTCAGAAAACAAAGATCATGGCATCTGGTCCCATCACTTCATGGGAAATAGATGGAGAAACAGTGTCAGACTTTATTTTTTTGGGCTCCAAAATCACTGCAGATGGTGAGTGCACCATGAAATTAAAAGATGCTTACTTCTTGGAAGAAAAGTTATGACCAACCTGGAAGCATATTCAAAAGCAGACATTACTTTGCCGACTAAGGTCCGTCTAGTCAAGGCTATGGTTTTTCCTGTGGTCATGTATGGATATGAGTTGGACTGTGAAGAAGGCTGAGCACTGAAGAATTGATGCTTTTGAACTGTGGTGTTGGAGAAGACTCTTGAGAGACACTTGGACTGCAAGGAGATCTAACCAGTCCATCCTAAAGGAGATCAGTCCTGGGTGTTCTTTGGAAGGAATGATGCTGAAGCTGAAGCTCCAGTACTTTGGCCACCTCATGCGAAGAGTTGAGGTGGAAAAGACTCTGATGCTGAGAGGGATTGGGGGCAGAAGGAGAAGGGGACGACAGAGGATGAGATGGCTGGATGGCATCACTGACTCAGTGGACATGAGTCTGAGTGAACTCCGGGAGTTGATGATGGACAGGGAGGCCTGGCGTGCTGCGATTCATGGGGTCGCAAAGAGTCGGACATGACTGAGCGACTGAACTGAAGGAAGGAATTTTCAGTTAAGAGAATAGAGGAGAGAAAGAGGCTTATATTCCTTGGTTTACACATAAAATCAATAATGTCTCAAGACAGGAGACTTGCACCGTTTACATAGGCCGCAGGCGCCCTCCTGGTCTCCAGAAGAAGTGAAGACGCAGGGCGCCTTCCCGTTCAGGTCTTAGAAGCCCAGGCAAATAAGTAAACATGGCGGACCTCTGTGCTCCAGATGGGAATTAGCCTGAAAAGAAGAATAAGAAAGAAAAGACGACATGGGGAAACCAGGCTTTCGTGGAACTGGTCTTGGTCCTGGTCTGTCTCTTTATTTTTCAGGGAAGCTTCTATACTTTAAGTTGTACATAGAGATAATGTAAGAAGCAGAGTCACGCAGGGTCACCTGCTCTGACCCTTATCTAAAGACAGAGTGTTCTTTGCATACCTTTGTTCTTACAAGGGTCTTATGTTTGTTTACAATATCTTCTGGTCTGGAGACCGATTAACATTTTATGGCCCCATCTTTCTTTCTATTGATAAAGGTTAGTAATTAGAAAACTTGTTTTCCCTTAAGATCTACTTAGTCTTAAGATAATGATAAAGTTACTTTCTTACATAGCAAGGATACAATGAATTATAACAAAGAAAGAAAAGTACAGTGATTTATAATAAAGAGAAAATTCATTAACTCAAAAGTCCAATATTGCTAACATCAAAACTATTATACTTCTTTTTCTACATTCCAATTACATTGATTAACATCCTCCCAGGTGCCTAAGGATATGGAGGCTGGGCGGCAATCATTAACTCAGCAATGAAACCCTTCAGCAACATGATGTTTTCTTTAGAAAAAACCTGTGCTAACACTTTCAAAATACTCCAAACTCTCTGTGCTGTTTATGGCTTAGAGGTTGTAAACAATCATGTACATAGCAGCAAGAGTGTGGATAATCCTGTCACACAAGCTAGTCTGCCAGTGGAGAGGTTTGACCTGAGACACTCCTTTTATATGCAGGAGACTATTCACTGGAGCTCTGAGATAATTTTCCAGAGAAAGGTGGTTGCGGATAGCCCCTGTTAACATCAGAAGAGTGTGGTATAACAGACAGATTTTGGTTTTGGGGGTAGATGCTCGGGCAGATCTAAGGGACCTCTTGAGTCTGGATCCACCTCGCCCGCATGACCTTGTCATGGGTGGGGTCGGGAGTCCCTTGGGTCCTGACCTGCCTTTGCCCATCAGGGCTCTTCCTCATGGCCTTTGCCATGGGTGGGGTCTCCCGTGCTGGCTCCCGGCAGTTGAGGAGGAGCCCTTCTGCTTGGGAGGCAAGGTGCAGACAGGGGCCTCGCGGGTGGAGCAGGCCTTGCATCGGGAGCACTGCTCCGAAGGCCCAAACGGCGTGGGCATAGAGGACCTCCGACCACTTGCCATTCCATTCAAGGAAGTTGGTGAGATTTTGAAGAAAAAGTCAAATGTGCCGACTTCAGGCCAGCAGTCTTGATTGTCTAATTGGTACTGAGGCCAAATCTGTGTAGAGTTGTTTTAAACGGTTAGCTTTGAGTTCAGTGAATGGAGTGGTTTGAGATTTTTGAGAACACAGGTCAGAGGGGAATCTTTTGGGACAGATTGGCCAGACCCCATAGTTGAAAGGCAAGCAGAGGCTCCTATTGAGAGCTCGAGTCATCACCCGGAGTCGCAATAGGAGTGATGAGAAGAGAGCTCTGTGTCAAGGGGGAGCATCCCCCACCGTCGCCTACAGAGTGGCCCTGGGCTGGGGGTCCCTGGGACCCATAGAGGACTGAGTTTTACGGCACCTCTAGAACACCATCTGGATCTTACCTTAATCTAGGGGCCGGCTTGAGTGGAGCGTGGCATGTAGAGCAGTCGAATGGCAAGTTTCCTATTCCGGAGGTCGTCAGAGGGGGGGGCGGGGAGAGGTGGTAGAGCCGAGGCCTGGGGGTATGCAAAGCATCAATAAAGCCTTAACACAAGGCTTGCACCGCTCACGAAGGCACTGGGCGTCCCCGAGGGGAACTTGAGCCCTGGCAGAAAAGTGAGCTCGGAGATGTTCGTGCTCCCAGACTCCGGGAAAAGGAAAAACAACAAGGAGGGAGTGAGAGAGAGCGAGCCGAGTGCCTTGCCCCCTTCCCGGGTTTCAGCACCAAGAACGTAAGGTATAGTTCAGGCTGAGTCAGAAAAAGGAAAGACAACCTCAATAAAAGTAGGTTACTTTTATTCAGGCAAGGAGGGGCAACGGTCGGCCTAACGACCAGGCTGAGTGTGGAGAGAGATAAGGGAGGCTCCATATTTGTAGGGAGGCTTGTAGAAACGATAAGGGAAACGTTAATCAGGTGGGATGTTTTGGGTATATTTATGTGAAGAGTTGACTCATTGGAAAAGACCCTGATGCTGGGAGGGATTGGGGGCAGGAGGAGAAAGGGACGACCGAGGATGAGATGGCTGGATGGCATCACAGACTCAATGGACGTGAGTCTGAGTGAACTCCGGGAGTTGGTGATGGACAGGGAGGCCTGGCGTGCTGCGATTCATGGGGTCGCAAAGAGTCGGACACGACTGAGCGACTTCTCTTTCAC
>SJXQ01011647.1:0-89557 GCA_006408695.1 Aepyceros melampus
AATCTGATTATTTAATCTATATTTTTATTTAAGTTTTTAAGCATGTTTATAATAGAAGTTTTAATGCTCTTGCCAACTAATTTCAGTATCTTGATCATCTAAGCATATGGTTCCAATAATTGCCTATTCTCTTGATAATTATTCACATTTTACTGTTCCTTCTTATGTTTAGAAAATTTGATTCAATATTGAAAATTATTGTTGATATTTTTAGAGGTTTTGAACTCTGATATCTTCTTCTAAAAAATGCTGATCTTTTATTCTATTGAAGACATTTAACTTAGCTGCCTCCTGAGAAATCTGTATGCAGGTCAGGAAGCAACAGTTAGAACTGGACATGGAACAACAGACTGGCTCCAAATTGGGAAAGGAGTACATCAAGTCTATATATTGTCACCCTGTTCATTTAACTTGCATGCAGAGTACATCATAAAATTTGATTCAATATTGAAAATTATTGTTGATATTTTTAGAGGTTTTGAACTCTGATATCTTCTTCTAAAAAATGCTGATCTTTTATTCTATTGAAGACATTTAACTTAGCTGCCTCCTGAGAAATCTGTATGCAGGTCAGGAAGCAACAGTTAGAACTGGACATGGAACAACAGACTGGCTCCAAATTGGGAAAGGAGTACATCAAGTCTATATATTGTCACCCTGTTTATTTAACTTGCATGCAGAGTACATCATGAGAAATGCTGGGCTGGATGAAGCACGAGCTGGAATCAAGGTTGCCAGGAGAAATATCAATAATCTCAGAAATGCAGATGACATCACCCTCATGGAGGAAAGAGAAGAAGAACTAAAAGCCTAGTGATGAAATTGAAAAAGGAGATTGAAAAAGTTGGCTTAAAATTCAAAACTCTGAAAACGAAGTTCATGGCATCTGGTCCCATCATTTCATGGCAAATAGATGGGGAAATGATGGAAACAGTTACAGACTTTATCTCTTTCGGCTCCAAAATCACTGCAGATGTTGACTGCAGCCATGAAATTAAAATAAACTCGGTCCTTGGAAGAAAGGTTATGCCACCCTAGACAGCATACTAAAAAGCAGAGACATTACTTTGCCAACAAAAGTCCATCTAATCTCAGCTATGCTTTTTCCAGTAGTCATGTATGGATGTGAGAATTGGACTATAAAGAAAGCTGAGTGCTAAAGAATTTATGCTTTTGAACTTGGTGTTGGAGAAGACTCTTGAGAGTCCCTTGGAATGTAAGATCAAATCAGTCCATCCTAAAGGACATCAGTCTTGAATATTCATTGGAAGGACTGATGCTGACACTGAAATTTCAATACTTTGGTCATCCGATGTGAAGAACTGACTCATTTGAAAAGACCCTGATACTGGGAAAGATTGAAGGTGGGAGAAGGGGATAACAGAGGATGAGATGGTTGGATGGCATCACCAACTCAATGGACATGAGTTTGAATAAGCTCTGGGAATTGGTGATGAACAGAGAAGCCTGGTGTGCTGCAGTTCATGCAGTCACAAAGAGTCAGCACAACTGAGTGACTGAACTGAACTGAATTGAACTGAACTTAGCTTCACCTAAGCCTGTAACTCTCATCCTTGTGATAGTAGCTGAAGTCTATATTCAGTATTTTAGATGTAATTTCTGCAAGGGCCCTTGTTTCTCTTCTGTGTATCTGTAAATGAAAAGTAATTTATGTAGTTAGAGATCTGTACAAATTTGGGGACAGATTTTTCCAGATTTATTTCCATTCCATATTTTTTCCATTTTCAGACAGTCCTTAGGCCATTGTATAATCATAAGGGATTTGATTTAGGTCATACCTGAATGGTCTAGTGGTTTTCCCTACTTTCTTCAATTTAAGTCTGAATTTTGCAATAAGCAGCTCATGATCTGATCCTCAGTCAGCTCCTGTTCTTGTTCTTGCTGAGTATATAGAGCTTTTCCGTATTTGGCTGCAAAGGATATAATAAATCTGATTTTGTTATTGACCATCTGGTGATGTCCATATGTAGAGTTATCTCTTGTATTGTTGGAATAGGGTGTTTGCTATGACCAGTGCATTCTCTTGGCCAACTCTCTTAGCCTTTGCCCTGCTTCATTTTGTATTCCAAGGCCAGACTTGCCTGTTACTCCAGCTATTTCTTGACTTCCTACTTTTGCATTCCATTTCCCTATGATGAAAAGGACTTTTTTTTTTTTTTTTTTGGTGTTAGTTCTAGGAGGCCTTGTAGATCTTCATAGAACCATTCAACTTCAGCTTCTTTGGCAATCTTGTTTGGAGCATAGACATGGATTACTGTGATACTGAATGTTTTGCTTTGGAAAGAACAGAAATCATTCTGTCATTTTTGATATTGCACCAAAGTACTGCATTTTGAACTCTTTTGCTGACTATGAAGGCTACTATACTTCTAAGAGATTCTTGCCCATGGTAGCAGATATAATGGTCATCTGAATTAAGTTTGCCCATTCCAGTCCTTTTTAGTTCACTGATTCCTAAAATGTCGACGTTCACTCTGGCCATCTCCAGTTTGACCACTTCCAATTTACCTTCATTAATGGACCTAATATTCCAGGTTCTTATTCAATATTGTTCTTTACAACATCAGATTTTTCTTCCATCATCAGTCACAACCACAAATGGGTATTGTTTTCACTTTGGCTCAGTCTCTTCATTCTTTCTGGAGCTATTTCTCCACCTTTCTCCAGAAGTATATTGGGCACATACTGACCTGGGAAGTTCATCTTTCAGTGCCATGTATATTTGCCTTTAATGTTCATGGGGTTCTCAAGGCAAAAATACTGAAATGGCTTACCATTCCCTTCTCCAGTGCGTCACGTTTTGTCAGAACTCTCCACCATGACCTGTCTCTCTTGGGTGACCTTACATGGCATGGCTCATAGTTTCATTGAGTTAGACAAGGCTGTGATCTAAGTTTGGTTAATTTTCTGTAACTGTGGTTTCCAATCTGTCTGCCTGCTGTTGTACAATGATAAGAGGCTTGTGAAAGCTTGCTGAGTTACCAGGGAAACCCAGGAATATTACAGTAAGTAGCCTATCCCTTCTCCAGTGGATCTTCCTGACCCAGGAATTGACTGGAGTGTCCTACATTGCAGGTGGATTCTTTTACCAGTTGAGCCACCAAGTAACCCCAGGGAAGAGAACAGAAGGATAGAAAATAGAAGTCAATTAAGATATTGTGTTGGGGGAAATGTGTGATAAAAAGCATGTTACTTCTCTGAAAACCTGCAATATGCTGTCATCATTGAGAAGAGATTGCTAGATTACTTTATTTCAAAGGATGTCAATAACTAGGTGATTTACTCTATGGATATACTGTAATTACCATGTTATTAGAATAACTTAAATTTGGGAGCACGATTTGCACTTATGCTAGATTGTGATTTCACTTAATAGTCTGCCTGTGTAATATGGTTTTCAGATGTTGATGTTTTAAGATTAGGTGAAAATTTATTTTTATCTCTAGATACAGAAATATTTTTCATTATTTCACTGACATTGTTTAGAAAATTTTATTATCCTGGCTAGTTCCAGAATATCTTATCTCTGTAGCAAAATCGGCATTTAGTGGTGAATGCCCTAAATTTCTTTCTATTTTTAATGTTTCTTCTATTTTCATGTATATGTTTTTTACTCCAAAATTTATATTTTTCGGCCTCAATGTCTTTCTTTCTTAAGTTTCAAACTTAAATATCACAATATCTTCTCTGATATTAGGTTAACATATCTAATATTCTAGATTTTTCTTAACCTCCTGTCCCTCCCAGTGTTTTTCATGGCAGTAAATAAATCATTAATACTGGCACTTAAACAAAAATATACTTGTGATTGTTAATTCCTTCACCAGTTATTCCCTCATGTCCCATATAAAATATACTGAAATTTGTTGCAAACCTGGGGAATTTTTGCCACTTCCAATACTTCTACCTTTGCTCAAACAATTATCTTCCCATATCTTTTCCATTCTAATTTTCTGTGATATCTTAATTTTATTCATGTTTCTGAATATTTGTTCTCTTTTAATATTTGTTCTCTATACAACAAAACCAATGATCTATAAGACATATAAATTATAGAAAAATACTAGTTATTAAATGGAAACCCAGGAATATTACAGTAAGTAGCCTATCCCTTCTCCAGTGGATCTTCCTGACCCAGGAATTGAACTGGAGTGTCCTACATTGCAGGTGGATTCTTTTACCAGTTGAGCCACCAAGTAACCCCAGGGAAGAGAACAGAAGGATAGAAAATAGAAGTCAATTAAGATATTGTGTTGGGGGAAATGTGTGATAAAAAGCATGTTACTTCTCTGAAAACCTGCAATATGCTGTCATCATTGAGAAGAGATTGCTAGATTACTTTATTTCAAAGGATGTCAATAACTAGGTGATTTACTCTATGGATATACTGTAATTACCATGTTATTAGAATAACTTAAATTTGGGAGCACGATTTGCACTTATGCTAGATTGTGATTTCACTTAATAGTCTGCCTGTGTAATATGGTTTTCAGATGTTGATGTTTTAAGATTAGGTGAAAATTTATTTTTATCTCTAGATACAGAAATATTTTTCATTATTTCACTGACATTGTTTAGAAAATTTTATTATCCTGGCTAGTTCCAGAATATCTTATCTCTGTAGCAAAATCGGCATTTAGTGGTGAATGCCCTAAATTTCTTTCTATTTTTAATGTTTCTTCTATTTTCATGTATATGTTTTTTACTCCAAAATTTATATTTTTCGGCCTCAATGTCTTTCTTTCTTAAGTTTCAAACTTAAATATCACAATATCTTCTCTGATATTAGGTTAGCATATCTAATATTCTAGATTTTTCTTAACCTCCTGTCCCTCCCAGTGTTTTTCATGGCAGTAAATAAATCATTAATACTGGCACTTAAACAAAAATATACTTGTGATTGTTAATTCCTTCACCAGTTATTCCTCATGTCCCATATAAAATATACTGAAATTTGTTGCAAACCTGGGGAATTTTTGCCACTTCCAATACTTCTACCTTTGCTCAAACAATTATCTTCCCATATCTTTTCCATTCTAATTTTCTGTGATATCTTAATTTTATTCATGTTTCTGAATATTTGTTCTCTTTTAATATTTGTTCTCTATACAACAAAACCAATGATCTATAAGACATATAAATTATAGAAAAATACTAGTTATTAAAATTCCACCATTTATTTACTAAAATGTTGAGAAGTAAACCCAAATTTCTTAACTTAACCTAGAAGACCCTCACAATCTTATTTTACCTATTTTTATAATGTCTTGGCTCTGCAAATATATATATATATTTCCTTTTTTGAGATTGCTAAGCTAGATCCCATGTTAAAGCCTTTTGCTTCTATTCCTGCTGCTTCAAATATTCTTATCTCAATCCTTCTTATTCTTTACTTCTTTGCTTCATTTATCTTTATTTCAAATGTTAACCCAACATTTGTATGTTTACTATCTAGCCTAACTAACGCCATCCTCACCCAGCCACATCCACCATTTAAGTTTCATTTACTATTGTTATGTTATGTATCACTTAAAATGATAGATAGACAAATAAATACATAGATAAACAGATATAGGTATATTTAAATATATAGAATCACAAATAGATATCGTTCTGGGATTTTTTTGTTGTTTTGTACTTTTTTCAGAGCATTTAATAGAAAATAAATTCTAAAAAACTTGGCATTTTGTTTTTATAATAACAAGTATAATCTATATTTGCAGAACTAGATTTTGTAAAATGTAAACTTCAAAGAAATGGGAGGATAAAATTTACATACTATCTCATCATTCTAGAAAATTAATGTCCTGTTACTTCATGCGTTTCTATGCATTTACTTAAAATTGTACCAGTTCATACACAGATTTCAATTATATTTTTAATGTCATTTTATATCATGAGCTATGCCTTATAGTCTTACTCCTTAAAGTGAAAATCTTGATGAAAATATTATTTCATAAAACCCCTTGTTCCTGATGCCTTATTAAAGACTACTTAAGTTGGTACATGGGAAATAAATGGGGAAACAGTGGAAACAGTGTCAGGCTTTATTTTGGGGGGCTCCAAAATCACTGCAAATGGTGATTGCAGCTATGAAATTAAAAGATGCTTAATTCTTGGAAGAAGAGTTATGAGCAACCTAGCTAGCATATTCAAAAGCAGAGATATTACTTTGCTGACTGAGGTCCGTCTAGTCAAAGCTATGGTTTTTCCAGTGGTCATCTATGGATGTGAGAGTTGGACTGTGAAGAAAGCTGAGCACCAAATAATTTATGTGTTTGAACTGTGGTTTTGGAGAAGACTCTTGCGAGTCCCTTGGACTGCAAGGAGATCCAACCAGTCTATTCTGAAGGAGATCAGCCCTGGGTGTTCTTCGGAAGGAGTGTTGCTAAAGCTGAAGCTCCAGTACTTTGGCCACCTCATGCGAAGAGTTGACTCATTGGAAAAGACTCTGATACTGGGAGGGATTGGAGGCAGGAGGAGAAGGGGATGACAGAAGATGAGATGACTGGATGGCATCATTGATTCGTTGGACGCGAGTCTGAGTGAACTCCGGGAGTTGGTGATGGACAGGGAGGCCTGGCCTGCTGTGATTCATGGGGTCGCAAAGAGTCAGACACGACTGAGCAACTAAACTGAACTGAACTGAAGTTGGTACAGTGGTCATAAATCCTTAGATGAAAAGAAGTAGCATTCATAGTCAACAAAAGGGTCCAAAATGTAATGTTTGGATGTAGTTTCAAAAACAGAATGATCTTGGTTCATTACCAGGGCAAAACATTCAACATCACAGCAATCCAAGTCTATGTCCTAAACACTGCTGCCAAAACTGTTTAACTTGACTGGTTCTATGAAGACCTACAGCACTTTCTAGAACTAACACCAAAAAGAGATGATTTTTCATCAAAGAGAATAGGAATATAAAAGTAAGAATTCAAGAGACACCCAGAATAAAAAGCAAGTTTGGCAGTTCAGTTCAGTTGCTCAGTCGTGTCCAACTCTTTATGACCCCATGGAATGAACCACACCAGGCATCCCTGTCCATCACCAACTCCCTGAGTTTACTCAAATTCATGTCCATTAAGTTAGTGATGCCATCCAACCATCTCATCCTCTGTCGTCCCATTCTCCTCCTGCCTTCAATCTTTCCCAGAATCAGGATCTTTTCAAATGAGTCAGTTCCTCACATCAGGTGGCCAAAGTATTGGAGCTTCAGCTTCAGCATCCGTCCTTCCAGTGAATATTCAGGAATGATTTCTTTTAGGATTGATTGATTTAATCTCCTTGCAGGCCAAGAGACTCTCAAGAGTCTTCTCCAACACCACAGTTCAAAAGCATCAAATCTTTGGTGCTCAGCTTTCTTTATACTCCAACTCTCACATTTATACCTGACTACTGGACAAACCATAGCTTTGACTAGACAGACCTTTGTTGGAAAAATAATGTCTTTACTTTTAACATGCTGTCTGGTTTGGTCATAACTTTTCTTTAAGGAGCAAGTTTCTTTAATTTCATGGCTGCAGTCAAAATCTGCAGTGATTTTGGAGCAAAAAAAAAAAAATAACATCGACCACTGTTTCCATTGCTTCCTCATCTATTTGCCATGAAGTGATGGGACCAGATGCCATGATCTTAGTTTTCTGAATGTTGAGTTTTAAGCCAACTTTTTCAGTCTCCTCTTTAACTTTCATCAAGAGACTCTTTAATTCTTCTTCACTTTCTGCCATAAGTGTGGTGTTATCTTCATATTTAAGGTTATTAATATGTCTCCTGGCAATCTTAACTCCAGCTTGTGCTTCACCCAGCCCAGCACTTCTCATGATGTACTCTGCATATAATTTAAATAAGCAAGGTAACACTATACAGCCTTCATGTACTCCTTTCCCAATTTGGAACCAGTCTGTTGTTCCATGTCCAGTTCTAACTGTTGCTTCCTGACCTGCATACAGATTTCTCAGGAGGCAGATCAGGTGGTCTGGTATTCACATATTTTAATAATTTTCCACAGTTTGTTATGATCCATGCAGTCAAAGACTTTGGCATAGTCAATAAAGCAGAAGTATATGTTTTTCTGGAACTCTTTTCCTGTTTTGATGATCCAACAGATGTTGACAATCTGATCTCTAGTTTGGTCTTGGAGTACAAAATGAAGCAAGGCAAAGGCTAACAGAGTTTTGTCAAGAAAATAAGTTGATCATAACAAACATCCTTTTCTAACAACACAATAAGACAATTCTACACACGGACATCACTAGATGGTCAATACTGAAATCAGATTGATTGTGCTTATAAGACCCTATGTTCCTGATCCCTTATTTAATGCTATTTAAATCAGGAAGACTAAGACCCAGATCAGGCAATGTCAGATCGTGAGCTACTTATTGCACAATTCACACTTAAATTGAAGAAAGGATGGAAAACCACTAGGTCATTCATATAAGACTTAAATCAAGTCCTTTATAAGTATACACTGGAGGTGAAGAATAGATTCAAGAGATTAGAACTGGTAGACAGATTGCCTATAGAAGTATGGATTGAAGTTCATAATATTATACAGAAAACAGTGATCAAAACTATCTCAAAGAAAAATATAAACAAGAAGGCAAAGTGGCTGTCTGAGGTGGCTTTAAAAAGGTGAGAAAAGAGGAGATGTAAAAAGTGAGGGAGAAAAGGAAAGATATACTCAAATGAATGCAGAATTCCAGAAAATAACAAGAAGAGATAAGAAGCCCTTCTTAAGTGAACAATGCAAAGAAAGAGAGGAACAAAATAAATGGAAAACGTGAGATCTCTTCAAGAAAGTCTGAAATATCATGGGAACATTTTATGCAAAGAAGGGCATGATAAAGGACAGAAGCAGTAAGGATCTAACAGAAGCAGATGATTTTAAGAAAAGGTGGCAAGAATACTCAGAAAAAGTGTACATGAAAGATCTTCAGTTCAGTTCAGTCGCTCAGTCATGTCCGACTCTTTGCGACCCCATGAATTGCAGCACACCAGGCCTCCCTGTCCTCTTTAAGTCTAAATTTGGCAAAAAGGAGTTCATGATATGAGCCACAGTCAGCTCCCGGTCTTGTTTTTGCTGACTGTATAGAGCATCTCCATCATTGGCTGCAAAGAATATAAGCAATCTGATTTCACTTTTGACCATCTGGTGATGTCCATGTGTAGAATCTTCTCTCATCTTGTTGGAAGAGGATGTTTGCTGTGGTCAGTGCATTTTCTTGGCAAATTCTATTCGTCTTTGCCCTGCTTCATTCCGTATTCCAAGGCCAAATTTGCCTGTAACTCCAGGTATTTCTTGACTTCCTACGATTGCATTCTAGTCCCCTATTATGAAAAGGACATCTTTATTGGGTGTTACTTCTAAAAGGTCTTGTAGGTCTTCTTAGAACCGTTCAACTTCAGCTTCTTCAGCATTACTGGTTGGGGCATAGACTTGGATTATTGTGATACTGAATAGCTTGCCTTGGAAACGAACAGAGATCACTCTGTCGTTTTTGAGATTGCATCCAATTACTGCATTTCGGACTCTTTTGTTGACCATGATGGCTACTCCATTTCTTCTAAGGGATTCCTGCCCATAGTAGTAGATAACATGGTCACCTGAGTTAAATTGACCCATTCCAGTCCATTTTAGTTTGCTGATTCCTAGAATGTCGATGTTCACTCTTGCCATCTCTTGTTCCAATTTGCCTTGATTCATGGAGCTAATATTCCAGGTTCCTATGGAATATTGCGCTTTACAGCATCAGACCTTTCTTCTATCACCAGTCACACCCACAACTGGGTATTGTTTTTGTTTTGGTCCTATCCCTTCATTCTTTCTGGAGTTATTTCTCCACTGATCTCCAGTAGCATACTGGGCACCTACCAACCTGAAGTTCCTCTTTCAGTATCCCATCATTTTGCCTTTTCATGCTGTTCATGGGGTTCTCAAGGCAAGAATACTGAAGTGGTTTGCCATTCCCTTTTCCAGTGGACCACATTCTGTTAGACCTCTCCACCATGACCCATCCGTCTTGGGTGGCCCCACACAGCATGGCTTAGTTTCATTGAGTCAGACAAGGCTGTGGTCCATTATCCCTTCATTCTTTCTGGAGTTATTTCTCCACTGATCTCCAGTAGCATACTGGGCACCTACCAACCTGAAGTTCCTCTTTCAGTATCCCATCATTTTGCCTTTTCATGCTGTTCATGGGGTTCTCAAGGCAAGAATACTGAAGTGGTTTGCCATTCCCTTTTCCAGTGGACCACATTCTGTTAGACCTCTCCACCATGACCCATCCGTCTTGGGTGGCCCCACACAGCATGGCTTAGTTTCATTGAGTCAGACAAGGCTGTGGTCCATGAGATTAGATTGACTAGTTTTCTGTGATTATGGTTTGTGTGTCTGCCCTCTGATGCCTCTCGCAACACCTACTGTCTTACTTGGGTTTCTCTTAATCTGTATCTAAAATGGTATGACTTTGAATTATAGTAAACATAAATACTGTAAAGTGTGCAGAGCAACTACTAAGAAAATGGAATGAAAATAAAGGACAGAATAAAAGAAAACTCACATTTCATGCAAGAAGGCATGAAAAGAGGACAAATGGAATCAAAACACATGTGATGATAGTAAACAGCAAAATGGGTGAATTAAATCCAGCACACCAATAATCACATTAAATGTGAGTGGTTTAAACACACCAATAAAAAGATGGAGGTCAGCATTTCCCATATGTAAAAGCTAGACGTCAAGTAAACTACAGAGCAACATTTTACATGAAAATATGTTTTAAAATTCTTGCAAACTTTAAGCAAATTGAATCCAAAAATACATGAAATAATAATACTTCTTAACCATGTGGGATTTATACCAACCAGTAAAGCAAAGTTGGTTTAACATTTTAAAATATTTTAATGTAATTCACCATACTAAGACTAAAAATGAGTAAATATACACATGATCATCTCAATAAATGCAGAAAAAGCATTTGACAAAATTAAACATCCATTCATGATTAACATCCCTAGCAAACTTAGGAACAAAGCAAATTCTCTCAAGAATATAAAACCCACAATTAACAACAAAATTTGAATGTTGAAATTCTAATCCCCAAAAGTGATGGTATTAGTCGGTGGGACTTTGGGGAGGGGAATAGGTCATGAGGGTGGGGTCCTCATAAATGGAATTAGTGCCCTTATAATTTTGAGGCTCCAGAGAGATTATGTGACCCTTCCACATGTAAGGACGCAGCAAGAAGGTGACAGCTCTGAGCCAAGGGGAAGGCCCTCAGCAGAAGGTGACCATGCTAACATCTTGATCTTAGGCTGCTTAACCTCCGGAGCTTTGAGCAATAAATATTTGTTGTTTACAAACTATTCAGTGGTATTTTGTTATACAGCCCAAACAGGCTAAGTACAGCTTAACGAAAGTAAGGTAACTAAAAATAAGCCTGATATGATGCAATAAGTAGTATATACCACTTGCTATGAAGTATTTTTGCCAAAATTCTAAATTATGATCAAGCCTCTAGCTCTAATATCCAGTTTACAGCAGAAACAGGGAAATAAAGAAACATATCAAATAACATGGTGAGGATATAATCAACAAAACGTAGAATGTGAGAAACTGGAGGACAAATGAAATGATTTCCTAAGATCAAAAAGAAAGAAAAAAACTAAAAAATTTTTAAAGAGAACATGTGAATAAAGGGTTAATAATGGCCTGGGCATTACTTTACTAGTTTGTGAGATGAGTGCAATTGTGTGGTAGTTTGAGCATTCTTTGGCATTGTCTTTCTTTGGGATTGGAATGAAAACTGACCTTTCCAGTCCTGTGGCCCCTGCTGAGTTTTAAAAATTTGCTGGCACATTGAGTACAGCACTTTCACAGCATCATTTTTCAGGATTTGAAATAGCTCAGCTGGAATTCCATCACCTCCATTAGCTTTGTTTGTAGTGATGCTTTCTAAGGCCCAATTGACTTCACATTCAAGGATGTCTGGCTTTAGATGAGTGATCACACCATCTGATTATCTGGGTCATGAAGATCTTTTTTGTACAGTTCTTCTGTGTATTCTTGCCACCTCTTCTTAATATCTTCTGCTTCTGTTAGGTCCGTACCATTTCTGTCCTTTATCGAGCCCATCTTTGCATCAAATGCTCCCTTGGTATCTCTTCTAAAGGAGATCAGCTCTGGGTGTTCCTTGGAAGGAATGATGCTAAAGCTGAAGCTCCAGTACTTTGGCCACCTCATGCGAAGAGCTGACTCATTGGAAAAGACTCTGATGCTGGGAGGGATTGGGGGCAGGAGGAGAAGGGTTGACAGAGGATGAGATGGCTGGATGGCATCACCGACTCGATGGACGTGAGTCTGAGTGAACTCTGGGAGATGGTGATGGACAGGAAGGCCTGGCATGCTTCAATTCATGGGGTGGCAAAGCGTCGGACACAACTGAGCAACTGAACTGAACTGAATGGCCTGGGATGACATCCTGGGAATGACGTCAGTATCCTTCTTCTCCCACTTGGAAATGTTGGGGTTATAAAATCAGAATGTTATGCCTGCTTCATCTGCAGTATGGAACTGCCCCTGGTAATCAGCAAAGCAGTACGTAGGGTGGGGCCTACTTAACTCAATGGTTTAAAATTTTAGTAAAAAACTGAAGCTGAGGCTTCACTGTGGCATCTATACTCTTGACCATGGCAGGTGAAATGCTCAACACAGGTGAAGGCTAAAATAAGCTGTATATGGAGTAGGTAGGTCAGGCTTCCTGCTGAGATGAAAAACCTGTACCTGTTCTGTCTCCTGGCCTTGGTCCTTCTATGAACTGAAATAAAAGCTGTATAGATTAAACTCACTTGAGTCTTGTGTGTCTGATAGCCACTTGGCCACATAACACCAATGCTGTGATGGTAGATATTTCAACTAAAAGCATTTAAGGGTCTCCTTCAGGTCCTGATTCAAAAGAACCTACTCTAAAGATGGTTGGCGAATAGGAGGAAAAGAATGAGCAAGGGTGTTAGCGGAAAGTTTTGACACTATGTATTTATTGATAGTAAGGAAATTTATTAATTTTATTTTAGGTGTAACAATGATATTAGACTGGTGTCTCTTTCCCTTCTCCTCCACATACGGAAAAAGGATGAACAAGATATTTTCTTCGGAGATATATAACTGATATACTTACCAATTAATTGAGACAATGTTTGAAATTTGATCCAAAATAATCAAGTTGAGCTAGGGCAGACAAGGGGCGGGGGGGTGGTGGGAAGCACATGAAATATTACAGGTTGCCCATTAGTTGGTAATCATTGCAGCCTGGTGAATGCTTGAGGGTTCATTATATTACCCTTCTTTTTGTCCTATATGCTCAAAACTTTCCATAATGAAAAAATAAATAAATAAAGGAAATGTGGAAGAGTACAGGTAGAAAAACGGGACACAAAATAAAGGATAACTATCAGCCGATAGGGATGTCTATCTATAAGTAAGTTTGTTGTTGTTTAGTTGCTAAGTCATGTCTGACTCTTTTGTGACCCCATGGACTTGAGCCTGCCACATTCCTCTGTCCATGGAATTTTCCAGGCAAGAATACTGGAGTAGGTAGCCACTTCCTTCCCAGGGACATGGCAGACCCAGGGATGGAACGTGCGTCTCCTGCTCGGCAGCCAGATTCTTCACCACTGAGCAGCCAGGGAAGCCCTGAAGTTTAGATGCACCTTTACACTGACTTGCTGCAGTCCCTTTCTTTTTGAATTTGTTAATTTTTTTCATATGAAAGATTGGAATACTAAGTTCAGTTCAGTCGCGCAGTCGTGTCCGACTCTTTGCGACCCCATGAATCGCAGCACGCCAGGCCTCCCTGTTTCTTATCCTCTTGCACATGGGCGCCACAAGAGATAGTTGACACTGAAGAACGTTAACTTTCTAGAACGTAGAATTGCAGCATTTCTCTGGTTAAGTCTTCGGTTCTTGACACTTGTAGGATACACTCTAAACTCCTTAGCAAGTCGTACAAAGCTCTGGACACTCAGTCCCAAGTTCATCCAAGTATATCTTTGATACTCACTTTGTACTTCAGAGCCACTGTCAGGGTTTGGAGTCACAGCTCGTCTGTTCTATCTGCTTGGACTCTCTCCAACTCCTCCCACCTTACTTTCTACCTGCTTATCAAACTATAAGTCAAAATTTATCTTCCTGATAAGATACTCTCAGGTAGTATTTATTAATTCCTCCACCTATACATTTATATTTAACAGTATAGACTGTAAAATTGTCTGGGATTCAGTTAACTGTGTTGTAGGTTGGACTTAGCGCATAGATAGAATCATACAAAACTGCCATCAAAAGATGGTCAACTATCAGCAGTTCCCTACGACCCAAACTGCTGTTTCTCCATGTGTGGCGCTGTCTTTTCTTTATTATTTGTTTATCTGTTAAATCAGTGATTTACTTTTGCATGGATTTTATATCTAAATGGTTGTAAAGGTGAGAACATGGAAAAGAACACAAGAAGAGGGTGTGGTGGAGACTGCATGTTGTCCCACGAAGCCCCGAATATTGATTTCTTGACCTTATATGGAAAAGTTTGTGTATTCTTGCTTTGAACTATTACTTATTTGCAGTAGAACTCTGTGTTGCCAACATATAGCACAGTGCCTGGAACTCTATATACTCAGTAAGTGCTTTTCAAACTGAACTAAATGGTGAATTTCCTAAGAAAAATCAGGATGAAAATGGTCATCATTTGTTTTTGTTTTCTCAAGGAAGGCAGTTTTTCAAAATAGGACACAAAATTTTTGCTGTCTTGAGCACATTTTGCAGCTCACCCAAACCCAGCAACCTATGACCAAGAACACTGTAGTCAAATGACCCAAAGCAAGCATCTTCCTGGGTTCCAGCAGCAAGGCCAGCAGGTCAGCATTATCTGCCAGTAATCCAAGTGGGAGGGACTTGGTGTGGCGGGGGAGGCTCTGTGTGACTCGGGGCTGCCATTGACTTTACAATTTGTTGACACTGAAAGTCTCTCTCTATATAAAAAATCTCTTCCTGAAGCACATCACTGCAAAGTACTTAAGAACTTGGTCCAAGAGCCCAAGAGCTTCGTTGCCAGTCACATTCCCCCTGAAGAAATGGTCTAGCGAAGACTGCTCCTAAATCAAAACATGGGAGATTGTGCTTGGCAGCCACAACGCAGGGAAGGAAAATTTGCTTGGAACGACAGCCTTTTGCTCTATTCTATGCACTCACTTTTCTTCTTTTTTCTTGCTTCTTATTTTATGTTTGCTGCACCCTGACAGCTTAGAGAAGAGGGATTTTTTCAGAATCTTTTTGAAAGTGGGGTGTTCTGAAATAATTGGGTGAGTTAAATCCAATCCCTACACAGTTAATCTCAAAAGACACTGTTGGTATTTTCACCATGGCATTTAAGAAGTGCTTTGCAAATGTAGAATTATCGAAACACTCATTTCCTGTTTTAGGTCTGGCTATATCACAGCTGTGCTCAATTAAGGCTTTTTGAAAAGCAGCAGACAGGAAGGAAAACAGTGCCTTTTCTCTCTTCTTTGTAATTCTTTGAAATAAATAAATAAACCCAATGCTTTCCATTGGAACCCCTCCCATGCTTTTAGAATTGTAGACGTATTAAAGCATTGTTTCTAAGCAATAGGGGAAAAAATTGCACGTTTCTAACAAACAACACAATGTAGGGGAGCCCTTTGTGTCCAACTATAGCTGAGACTTGCTAGTTTCTGATTGAACTTCACATCTGCCTGACTAAGCCATTGAAAACTCATCATGAAAAGCTTTTTCGTGTGCAGAGACCACAGGGTTTCAGAGACGAAGTATCTGTGATATTAATAGATTCTGCCTCAAGAATGTAAAAAGTATGAGAAATTCAAGGAGTAGCTATAACCTTAGTCCAGGTTTAGTTTATCCCGAATACTGGCCTCTCTAACTCTCTCAGCTGTTGTTTGGCCCCTGTTCTCCCTGCCAGCCCCACCCCACACTGGTGTACAACCATCAGAGAAATCTTCCTACAACTCGAATGGATCAACGTCACTGCCCCCGCATGATCAGGGACTCCCCAGTGACTAAGAGCACTGACTGACTATGAATTTTGGATGGGCATCAAAATCTCCTGCAGAGCTTTCAAAGTGTCTGTACTCTCCTCTCAACTTCAAAAGTGTCTGGATCTTTGGATCGGGGTTGGAGACACGGGCATCTGCTTGCCTAAATAGGATCCAGGGGACTCTGCTGCAAAAAACCCAGACAGACCATCTCTAGACCATGGAACAAGAGCCAGACTTTGGGATGACATACAAGCCCATTCCTCTTGGGCTCATTACCTGTCAGGACCAAGGAGCATATTTTAGGGCGGATCTTCATAGACTTCTCAGTGGAATTTGAAAGCACTGACGATTTCTTATGACTCAGGATATGCGTTTCCTTGTACATCGCTGCAAGCTCAGGTGCTCAGTTGTGTCCGACTCTCTGAGACCCCATTGACTGTAGCTTACCAAGCTCCTGTCTATGGAATTGGCCAGGCAAGCATATTGGGGTGGGCAGCCAGGCCCACCTCCAAGGGATCTTCCCAACCCAGGGACCGAACCAGCATCTTGTGCATCACCCGCATTAGTAGGCAGATTTTTTTTACCACCGCGCACCTGCAGTCTTGCCCTCTATCACCTTCTTCTCCTTGAATGTCTTTTGCATATTTTTCCTCTCTCCCAGCCTCTGAAATACCGGTGACATCGGGTCCTCTCTGAGGGTGCTCTGCTGTCACTGCACATACTTTCCTTGGTCATGTATCCACGCTGCCGTGGCTCCAATGACCTCAGGGAGTAAGGCCACGGACTCTTGGGCCAGGTTTTCAGGATTCACTTCTGGATCTGTCCCTCTCCTTGTCTTTGTTCCCGCATCTATAAAATGGGAATAACATAGTATCTACATCAAAATGTTATTTTGAAGATTTAAGGAATTAATATGAATAAAGTGCTTCAAGTAATTGAATAATCATCAGTCCTTAAAGCATAGAAAGTCCTGAATAAGCTTTCATTGCCCTCACCATCATTGTCTTTCAGTTGGTGACTCACTGCTTTAGTCAGTTCAGTTCAGTTGCTCAGTCGTGTCCGACTCTGCAACCCCTTGGACTGCAGCACACCAGGCCTCCCTGTCCATCACCAACGCCTGAAGTTTACTCAAACTCATGTCCATGGAGTTGGTGATGCCATCCAACCATCTCATCATCTGTCGTCCCCTTCTCCTCCCACCTTCAATCTTTCCCAGCACCAGGGTCTTTTCAAATGAGGACTACTGAGGACTACTTTAGTCCTTCAGTTCAAATCTCTCCCCTGAGCCCTGAAACTACCACATCCAACATCTTTGACATTTCCACTCAGAGGTCACAGGAACTCCAAAGAGAAGTTGCCTCCAATACAGATCCCTCTTCTTATCTCTCATCCCCAGTTTGCTCCTTTTTCTGGGAGGCACAGCTTGCCCAACTACCACCAAACTGTGTACGTAAGATGGGAAATTAGGCGTCAATTCTGACAGCTTTCTATTTTGATCCACCTGAAATCCATCAACAAGTCACGTTGACTCTTGACTCAAATTCTTTCACGTGTCTTGAATGCCCCTTGTCACAACTCTGTTCAGCCACCTCAGCTGGTTATATCCCATCCTTTCTAAGTATGGTGCCTGTGACTTTTAAAGTAATGTCTCATTTCCATTCTATACTCTCTACTTCAGCCACAGTAAATGTTCTAAATCATGTCAATGACTATCTAAATACATCCAATGGCTTTTCATTGCCTTTAGAACAAAATCAGATGTGCTTCTCATGCTAACCATACCCTTCAGAGTCTCCTTTGCTGACACCTCCAGTCTAATTCTTCATCACTTCCCACCTTGTTCTCTATATGCAGCTTAGGTTGAAATTTGTTCAGTTCCCTAGCATCAGCCCCTGGTCTCTGATGTTTTGCATGCATAACCCTCTGCTTGGATGGTCTGTGACCCACAGTTAGCCTCAGCTAGTATGTTGCTTCTCCAGGAAGCTCTCCTAACATATCATGTCCCAGTTAGGCATTCTCTCTCTGCATGCCCCAGGATACCTGTTACACTTATCACGTTACATTCTAATTGCTTTGCCTTCTCCTAAAATGTAAATACTGTGAAGGCAGAAACTTAACTCTTTGTATTCACTGCAATTCTCATATCACCCAGCACATAGTAAGCATTCAAAAAAAATGTGATGAACAAAGGAATGGATACGTGAATAGGAAAATTCCTTGTCACACCTTGTGTTTCATCCATGTCAAAACTTGATTCTATCTCTTCTTGTTTTTTTTTAATAAAATCTCTTCTTATTGTTTTTTCCTAACTATGTAAATACCAGTAAGATAAATTTAAAACTCTTAAAGCAAGTAACATCTGTAAAGTATAAGAGGTGATAAAATACAGAGTGTTAACATCCTTTAATACAACAGATTTATTATGGAAAATTGTTTTGAAATATTAGCAGGAATTCCAAATGCTGAGAGCACTGGGCCCTTGGGTGTTCGTCTAAAACCTTCTCTGATTGTGGCTAACCACAACAACTTTAACATTAATCTGAGCATCTTACGAGACTTTTCAGTCCTTCCGGCTTTCTGCTTTCTGGCTCCGTTAGCCTGTGAAATCTGGATTTTGTTTATTCTCTACCAATACAAGTACCTTATTTTAGAAGGAAAACGAATCAAAATGCATAAAATGAACACATGGGAAAGATATTATTTAAGTTTCCAAGGAGTGTCAGTGCTTATAAAAGTTATAATATAAGAGCTGGAAGAGAGTTAAAATATCACCAAGCCCAGCAAATTCACTGGGGGACTAGAGAGAGCTCTTACTTAGTCAGACAGGTTCGGTAACTGGCTATGAATCACCAAAGTGCTTGGTTTGGTGAGCTTGAGTCGAATCACCAGAAATGGGTCTGAATTTGTTAAATTTGAGCACTTTCTACTTATTCATATGACTTAAGAGAAATTTTATATAAAGCTTTATATAAAGCTTTAGAGGACTGTAAATTTCTTTCACTTAAGGTAGTGATTGATTACTTCAGAAGACTCACAGGTAACACGGGCTATGAAAGTGTTGAAGAAAATACCATTGTGATCATTCTTCATACCTCCTGTCTACCTTTAAAGAATTTCTCAGGCTTGAGATCAATATGTACTCTCCTGGCTCAGGTGGGAGTGAGGGGGACAGCTATGGAGTTAGACAATGAAAAGAAACAAGTGTGGCAAGGGTGAAGCAAAGAAAGCCAACAATATTTTGGAAAAATTCTAAGATTCCATATACAAAATGTATTATTCCATTTTATCCAGCTCTCTTTGGAATTCTGATTACCTCCTAAGGGACAGAAAAGGGAAGGGCCTTCATTACTATGGGTCTAAAGAAATATACTCCAATTATTGCTTTCTCCATCTCTTAAGATTCCCTGAGAACTATAGTCATCGGTGCAGACTTAAAATTTTTATGCAGATTCCTATCTATGCCACTTGTTTTTTACCAAGTATCCCGTTCTCAGAGTATGTTCTCTATTCTGGCAACAGATTTCTCTCCAAACCAGAGGACTGGTCATACAGTAGCTTTTGATGGTCCCAAGAATCACATCTCTCACTCAAAACTTCAAAATTTTCAAGAATCTCAAAATTTCAATGAATTTTGATAAACAATTCCTAGACTTTGAGAGATTAGAAGTTTCACTTCTTGGCATTTCAATACCATCTTTACCCCTTAAGAGCAGATTCATATGAGACTACTCATAATGCTAATGAATAAATTTTGAATGCCAAAAATCTCCCTTTATTTTCCCCTTTGAAGGAAACTTACTCATCTCTCAGTTCGGCACAAGTTATCCCTGTATGCAGGATAACTGGGGAGCCAGCTTCCAATAAGATGGTGGTCTATGCTGTGTGAGGTTAGAACTGTCAGCACAAGCACGAGTTTCATGCCAACTCATGAACTATCATGTCAGCTATCCAGACTCATCCTCTCCACAACAGGAAGTCACAGAATATATCCACGCGTTGAACAGCTCTCCTTGGACAGAGATTTCAGGGTCTCTCCCAATTATGTCCATGAAAAAACTTGCCTATGATAGGTATAATTGAGGTGTGACCTAAATGAAATTGGAAGAGCTTCAACAAGTCAACCAATCATTTCATAAAGAGATTTATGAAGAAAAGATGTCACAGAACTAGGTTTTAAAAGATACAATTTTTGGAACTTTTTTCTTCTTATCATAAGAATTAAGTATTTTTCAACTAATATTCTTCAGAGAAACTTTGTAGATTTTTTTTTCAAGGATGACATTTTACCCACTATTAAAAGAATAAAATAAATAAAATCCCACAAGCACCTAAAGAAAAGCTTCTTTAATTTGATAAAGAACATCTAGAACTCACATTGTACTTACTGGTGAGAACTAGCTCCTTTCTTGTTAAGCTTGGGAACAAGGTAGTGGAAACACCACTAGTATACAGCATTGAACTAGAAGTTCTAGCTAGTGCAACAAAGTCAGAAAAGGAAATCAAAGCCATAAAGATTGGGAAGGAAGATATAAAAGTCTTTGTTCACAGTTGACAGGATCACCTATGTAGAAAAGCCCAAAGAATCAGCAAACATGCTCCTGGAACTAATAAGCAATGATAGAAGGGTTTCGGGACACAAGAGAAAGATGCAAAAGCCAGTTCCTTTCCTATATACTAGCAACTCACCATGGGAATTTGAAATATAAAACCACAATATTATTTATAATAGCATTAACAATATGATAACTATACACCTAACAGATATGTACCAGATAAGCATGTATAAAACTGCAAAACTCTGATAAAAAAAATAAAAGAATACCTACATAAATTAAGAGATATTCTGTGTTCATTGATTGGCAAGCTTAACAATTTTAAGATGTCAGTTTTTCCCAACTTGACCTTTGGATTCAATATAATCTCTGTCAAAATCCCAGCAAATTTTGTAGATGTCAGAAACTGATCAAATGTCTATAAGGAAAGGAAAAAGACTCAGAATAATCAATGTGATACTGAAGAAGAATAAGAAGACTGACACTCATTGACTTCAAGACTTGCTTTTAAGCTAGAGTAATCAAGACAGTGTAGTACTGGTGAAAATACAAACATAGGGATCAATGGAACAACATGGCACAGAAATGAACCCACAAACATCGCTCACTGATCTTTTACAAAGCAACAAGGCAACCAGATGCAGACAGCATAGTCTTTTTCAACAAATAGCGCTAGAGTAATTGAATCTTCATAAGCGAAAGTGTGAATCAAGACACAGATCTTACATCTTTCACAAACATTAACTCAAAACAAATTACATACATAAATATAAAACTATAAATATATAGAAGAAAATCTAAGTGACCTTGCCTTTGGCAGTGAGTCTTGAGATACAACACCTAAAGAACAATAAATGACCAAAAAGTCAATAAACTGGACTTCATTAAAATTAAAAACTTATAATCTCTTATGGTACTATCAAGAGAATAAAGATAAACCACAGAAACTTAGATAAAACATTTGAAAAATATGTATCTTATAAAACATTGGGTCCAAAACCTACAAAGAACTCTTGCAATGAGACAATAAAACAGAATACAATTTTTAAAATGTCAAATAAACTGAACAGAAAATCAGCATATGGAAAACACGCATGTGGAAAGATGTCCCCGTTATTTGTCACTAGGGAATTGCAAATTAAAGCAGTAATGAGATCTTCACACCAATTAGGAAGGGCGAAACAAAACAAAGCAAAACTGCCTGTACCGACCACGGGGGAGAATGCGGTCCGGGGGGGCGGGCACTCCCTGCCGGTGGGAACGCAGAGACGCTGCTGCCACGTTGGGAGAGAGCTTGGCAGCTTCTCACAAAGTCAACATAATCTTACTGGACAACCTATTAATCCCACTCCAAGTATAGCAGCTCCCCACCCCTGGGCCCCTGGGTTTCAATGTCTACCGTTTCAGTCACCTGCAAACAACTGTGTCCAAAAATGTTAGGTCAAGATTCCAGAAATAAGCAATCCATAAGTTTCAAATGGTACCCTGTTCTAAGTAGCATACTAAAATCTTGCCCCATCCTGCTCCATCCTGCCCAGGAGGTGAACTATTCCTTTATCCAGCATGACAATGCTGGATACCTTACCCACCATCCGTCACTCAGTAGCCTAGTGGGTATCAAATCCAGGGTCATGGTATTACAGCGTTTGAGAGCAAATCTTGTTTTACTTAATAATGGCCCCAAAGTGCAAGAGTAGTGATACTGGCAGCTCAAACATTCTCTTACTGCTGCTGCTGCTGCTGCTAAGTCACTTCAGTCGTGTCTGACTCCATGCGACCCCATGCCGGCAGCCCACCAGGCTCCCCCGTCCCTGGGATTCTCCAGGCAAGAACACTGGTGTGGGTTGCCATTTCCTTCTCCAGTGCATGAAAGTGAAAAGCGAAAGTGAAAGTGAAAGTCGAAAGTCCTGTCCGACTCTTAGCAACCCCATGCTGACTTATAAATTAAACTTTATTATAACTTTGTATGCTGATAGAGGAAAAAACAAACTATATACACAGTTCTGTGCTATGTGAAGCTTCAGGCACCCACTGGAGGTCTTACAACATACACCACAGACAGGGGGCCCACTGGCTGCATTTATCCAACCAATTAAAAAATTTATGTCCACACAAAAATCTTGGTGTGAGTATTTATAGCAGTTTTACTAATCATCACCAAAACTGTAAGCAGCCCAAGTGTCTTTTTGATAAACTAATGATAATGAGTTGGTATGAAAGCACAATGGAATATTATTCATTGATAAAAAGAAATGATCTGTCAAGCCAAAAGAGATACGGAAGAAACTTAAATGTGCATTGGAAATAAAACAGGCCAACCTTTAAACAGCGACACATTTTCACTTACATGACCTTCTAGGGAAGACAAAACCACAGAGATGGTGAAACCATGGAGACGGTATGGAGACGGGTGGTTGCCAGGACAGGAATGGGATGATGCCTGGGCTTGGGAACTCAGAAGAGCTCAGATGAGCAAGTGGAGGGGGCTAAAGTGGCCCACGCAGCAAGGGGTTAGAGTTGAAGACATTCCTACGTGTTTACGTCTAGTTTGCAGTTGGTACAGATTACTAGCTGGTGAAGTCGCTCGGTCGTGTCCGACTCTCTGCGACCCCATGGACTATAGCCGCCAGGCTCCTCCGTCCGTGGAATTCTCCAGGCAAGAATGGAGTGGGGCACCATTTCCTTCTCCAGGGGATCTTCCCAACCCAGGGATTAAACCTGGGTCTCCTGCACTGCAAGCAGACTCTACCGTTTGTGCCACCAGGGCAGCCACAGACCACTAGGTGTGGAAATACCGGAACTATTCTGTGCATGTATATATGTGCACATACCTGGCTTACTATAGAGATATCTGTTCTCACTCTGTTCCATGAGAGGGCCTAAAAGCAATGGCATCCTAGTAGCGACGAACACGTCTAACCCAGACCGTGGTCTCTTCTGAAAGGAATCAGCACTGCTCCTGGGAGAAATGACTGATTCTAGAATAGGGGCAGGAGATACACAAGATGATAAGAGCATCCCACCACACCGGAAAGTCAGGAAGGTCCCAGATTAAGCAAATAAACCACACTGAGAGGACACATCAAAGGAACCAAGAACCAACCTTACTCTCACTTCTTCCCCAGCTCCAGTGGCCAAAGCCAAGGCAGTCTCAACACAATAAGACAGGATTGTAATGCTTGCATGAAATGTAAATACACACAGTTCTATAGTGATACACACATGTGAATAAATACATACGTGTGGAACAGTGAGCGAGTCTGCCACACAGAATTCCAAACAACTTATATAAATACCCTGCTGTCAAAAGGAAGGGTTAACTTCCCACTCCTTAAGTATGTGCCATGCATAGCAGCTTCCATCCAAAACGTCAAGGATGGAAAGGCAGGAAAAAAAGGGGGACCTCCTGTATGACACAGAGATCTCTGCTCAGCGTCATGTGGCAGCCTGGATGGGAGGGGGGTTTGGGGAGGATGGATCCATGGATAGGTATGACCTTTCACCATTCACCTGAAATAATCACAACATTGTTAATCGGCTATACCCCAATACAAAATAAAAAGTTTAAAAAATATGAAATGTTTAAAAGGAGGTAGATTTTTAATCAAGATTAACATCAACACTGATAAATAGTGTTGTATTGACATATGTTCTCTATGTGATGTGATGAAAAGGGCACTTCTCTCTGAATCTCATAACTATATTTTAATTATGAAAAACATATTAAGGCAAATTTCAATAGAAAGGTATCTTAGAAAATGCCTGACAAATACTATTCGAAAATCGTCAAGGTCATCAAAACCAAGCAAAGTCTAAGAACTATCACAGCCACAAGGAGCCTAAGAAGACAGTAGGTAAATATATACTACGGTATCCCATGAGATTTCAGGACAGAACAGGAACATTAGGTAAAAATAAGAGAAATCCGAATTTAAGGATAAGGCATCAATATTGGGCATCAGTATGAGTTGATATAATTCATTAATTGTAACACAGGTATTATACTAATGTAGGATGTTAATAATAGTGGAAACTGGGAGTATATGGGAACTCCATATAGTATTTTATTAATTTTTCTATAACTGTAAAGCTATTCTAAAGAACATATTTTTAAAACAAGGAAAACAAAAATCAAAGCACCTAGTGGCTTTAGCTGGAACAAGTTTAACAAATAAATGATAATATTGTAATATAATCCAAAGAGTAAAATAAATATCCTTGAGTCCATTCTGATAAAAACAAAATAAATAAACAAATGTAGAAGCAATGGTGAAAATAGGAAGTTCTTGTTGGAATACCCAGTAAAATTTGCTGCAGGCAGGAACCACTGATAGATGTTGAAATTAATGTACAGAGTTTAAGGAGAACAGGGATTTGCACAGCCTCAAAGCATCTACTTTAAAAGAATTACTTATAAACTGCAAAGGGAAAAATAGCAACTTGACAGGGAAGAAACTAGAAGATGCCACTTTAAGGATAAAGGTTAACATTTCAGCAGCAAAACACTCTGACCTAACGTGCCCTTGATCCAATGCACAGAGAAGTCCATCGCTGCGTAAATCCAGTGCAGTCGGGACAGAACATAAGACGAACCTACAGTGGACATTCCATGGAACCACCATCCAGTTCTCTTCAAAAGCCTCAGGGTCGTGAAAAACAGGGGAAACTGGGCGGCTCTTATGGTGGGAGGAGACCAAGGTGCCATGGAAATAAATGCAACGTGAGAACCTGGATTAGATCCTGAAACAGGACTCAAAATGAAAAAGGTCTGTGGTCTAGAAAAAAGCCTGTGGCATCAAACAATGTTGACGCCTTAGATGGATAATTATAGTAGAACTGCATAAAATGTTAACACTGAGAAGGCCAGAACCACTTTGCTGAACACCTAAAACTAACACAACATTGTAAATCAATTCCATTTCTTTCTTTTTTTTTTTTTAAAGAGAATCAGGTTTAAGGGGATAAGGGAATTCTTTGTACTATTTTTGCAACTCTTCTGCAATTCTAAAAATATCATAAAATAAAACGTAAAAAAAATGAAATAAAGCCAAATCTTCCTTACAAAATTTTTTACACCAATGAGAATTTACTCATTTTGTTTGAAAGACTTTTTGAGGCAATGTCTTTTCAGCTAAGTGAGGGCATTTAGCTAAGAACCATCAAGGAATAAATAATCTCTGCACTCTTAATTAAATGATAAGGCAACATTTTCCTCCTTTAAGAATGTAACATCTCTTTCAAAATATGTATTCTTCTGTCATTTTTAAAACAACAAATTTGTTGCTCTATGCTGCTGCTGCTAAGTCACTTCAGTCGTGTCCGACTCTGTGCAACCCCATAGACAGCAGCCCACCAAGCTCCCCCGTCCCTGGGATTCTCCAGGCAAGAACACTGGAGTGGGTTGCCGTTTCCTTCTCCAATACATGAAAGTGAAAAGTGAAAGTGAAGTCGCTCAGTCCTGTCCAACCCTCAACAACCCCATGGACTGCAGCCTTCCAGGCTCCTCCATCCATGGATTTTCCAGGCAAGAGCACTGGAGTGGGGGTGCCATTGCCTTCTCTTGCTCTATAATGTGTTCTAAAATACCTTCAGCTTGGAAAGGAGATTTCTTTCAGGTCAAATGGGTTTCAATTATTTGAGAAACTGTATTTAACTATGACTCAAAGGCAGGTGCATAATAGAAGCCAAGGAAAGAAACAACTCACCCAGCCAGTTCAGACTTCCAGTGACTTTCTTTAGCCCAATAAGCTGTTAGCAAATCTCAATTTATCAACAGCTAAGTCTCTTAGAAACACAATGCGACTTGTAGCATTCCATGAATGTATTCATTCTAGCAGTAATTTTGCTGAGAAAGTACCTTTATCTATGTAAACTTATTTAATTATAGAAACTAAATACAAACTTTAGGGGACTTTGCAGGTAGAAAAACCCAGAGGTTTTAATCTGATAATCTGGTAACATAATGGTAAGACTAGATTTAAAACATGCTATTTGATAATCTTCCCAAGGTCCCAATTCTATTTCCAGGGCCAGCTCTAAGCAATCTGCTTTTCAGGCCCTGAAGAGACTGTTCTCTGCCTGGGATGTGGTCCTCACCACCCGCCCACCAGGACTTTTGCATTAACCCAAATATCACTTTATTTTTTTCTTAACTGAGTTATAATTAACATACAATAATTTATTAGCTTCAGGTGTATGACATAGTGATTCAATATTTTTATGAATTATGAAATGATCACAGCAGTGAAACCAGTCACCATCAGTCACCACACAAAGTTGTTACAATATTATTGACTATACTCCCCCTGTGCATTACATTATATCCCCAGGACTTAGTCATTCTGTAGCTGGAAATCTGTAACTGTTTCTAGAAAAACATATCTTCATTTTTTGTTAGTTTATGTATTCAACAAATGTTTGCCATTTATCTGGACCGACTCTGTGCTCAATACTGAGGATAAAGACGTGAGGGAAAAGGAACGTGTTCACATACTAGTGATGGCGACACTCGTGAAAGCCCATCACAGTTCCTTCTAAAATTACAAATCTTCCTGTCCTATAGGAGCAGAGATGGCTTACACTGGGGAGGACGAACCTCATGGAAAGGAATAAAAGGTCTTCAAGGGGAAGGAAGGCCGTTTACTGTAATTCTCCACTTCCGTCACTGGATTGGGGGTCATAGTTTCCTCACGTTTCATGACAAGGACCAAAAGTTACTAATCTTGAAGGAAGGAAGGAGATTAGTTTCATTCTGTCCTTTTCAATAGATGCTCTAATGTAGATAATAGATGACACATTTACACATCAACAGTGTGTCTCTCTGGGATGTTGTAAAAGAGTGTTTCCACATGGTATTTCTAATCAGTCATTTCCTGACTGACTCTGAAGTGCTTACTCATGCTAATCTACCTCGAAGCCCACAGGGATTTTAATCTGATCACCCCTCAGAATCAGACTCACTGGGCTTCCCTGGTGGCTCAGTGGTAAAGAATCTGCCTGCAAAGCAGGGAAAGGGTTTGGTCCTTGGGTCGGGAGGATCCCCTGGAGAAGAGAATGGCAGCCCACTCCAGTATTCTTGCCTGGAGAATCCCATGGACAGAGGAGCCTGATAGGCTATAGTCCATGAGGTCACAAAGACCCAGATGCAACTGAGCAGTTTTCATTTTTACTACACCAGAACCACCATTAATTTTTATTCTGTTTCAACTGTAGATAGCTAAAAGATCAGGAAATTAAAATTTTTATCAAGCATGTCTGAAAGCATTTACAGAGTGGTTTTTTTTTTTTTTGCTGCCAATCTCTGCCTAACAAGGTTGTAATTATTTGCCTTAGCTTATTATGCTATTCACTGCTATCAATTATTTCATAAATCCTCAAAAGGCAAAGATTTGAAACTGAAGCTGAAGTACATAGCAATTCACAGAACTGTTCTGAGGATTTAAATGAGGTAACTAGTACTTTGGGTGGGAGATAGGAATAAACATATATTTTTTAAAGATGTTGTTATTTGAGACGCAAGTTGACTGCTTGGTGAAGGAAGTATTCCAATCAGAAGAACAGAATTATAAGCAGAGAACAGAAAATAGTCACCGAATGAATAGGATGACAGGAATGAAAACGCGTGTGATTTAATTATTTTCCTCATGGAACCCACAGTCTAATGAGACACGCCTGGAAATTCACTATCGAGAGCGAGATGCCTAGAAAGGCAAGTTAGGAATATGATGTTGAGACTAGGCTGAGAGGATCCTTCAGTCAACAAGATGTAGGGAAGGATTTTCCTGGTGGCTCGGTGGCTAAGACTCCATGCTCACAATGCAGGGCCTCAGGTTCAATCCCTGCTCAGGGAACTGGGCCCACATGCCAGAACTGAGAGCTCACTCCAGTTTCAGCTGAGACGGAAGACCCCGTGTCCTGCAGCAAAATCCAGGTGCAGACGTCCCCGTGTCCCGCAGCAAAATCCAGGTGCAGATGTCCCCGTGTCCTGCAGCAAAATCCAGGTGCAGACAAATCTGAATAATTCAAGAGATTTATTTTCAGAACTAAACTCAATAATGCAGTAAATGTACCAGTGACCTGAAAGATATTCAGAATTACACAGTCAGAATGACGAAAAGAGTAGAGAATGAAATGGAGAGAAGATGGTGCTGTAGATGGTGAAACACTAGCACTGTGCTAGCAGGACCCCACGAACCGCAGCACGCCAGGCCTCCCTGCCCATCACCAGCTTCCTGAGTTTACCCAGACTCAGGTCCATTGAGTCGGTGATGCCATCCAACCATCTCATCCTCTGTCATCCCCTTCTCCTCCTACCCTCAGTCTTTCCCAGCATCAGGGTCTTTTCAAATGACTCAGCTCTTCACATCAGGTGGCCAAAGTATTGAAGTTTCAGCTTTAACATCTACAGTACTAGCAGGACGCAAAGCAAAGAGACGAAATGGACATTTTGTTAATTGCAGAAGCAGAAGAGAGAGCAAGAGGGAGAGTGTGTTTAGACCAAGAATGGCTGAAAACTTCTCAAACGTAGGAAGAGAGATTGACCTTCAGACCAGGATGCCCAAAGGAGCCCAGACAGGCCTCACTTAGACATATTATAACTACATGATCAAAAGTCAAAGAGAAATAATTTTTAAAAGCAATCAGACTAAAGAGAAAAGTTATATACAAGAGAATCCATATAAGAGTATTAGTGGATTTCTCAACAGAAACTTTCCAAGCCAGGAGAGAATAAAAGTACATATACAAATATTGAAAGGAAAAAAAAATAGTCTATCAAAAATTCTACACCTGGCAAAGCCATGCTTCAGAAATAAAGGAAAGATAAAGACTTTTCTGAAAAACAGAAGCTGAGGATGTTCACTGCCTCTATCCCTGCTTTGCAGGAATCTCTAAAGGGAGCTCTTAGAGGGGAACACAATGATACTAATTAACATTAAAAAAACTTGGAAAAGACAACATAAAATTCACTGGGAATGTGAATATGCAGCCAGAACGAGATTCTGTTGGTAGCGGTGGTACATAATTCACTCACCACTAACAATCTGAAAGTTGAAAAAATGAATATAGCGAAAATAACAATAAATAGAATAATCTCCTATTAGTTGCACAATATTAGAACATGTAAATTGTAATAGTAATAACAAAAAATGTGAGGGGAAGGAGGAATAAAAATGTTAAGTTCAGGAATTCTATTAAAGTTAAGTTGTTACCAACTTAAAATAAAGTGTTATAATTTTAAGATTATGTAAGCCTTACGGCAGCCACAAGGGAACTGTCGGAAATACACAAAAGGACTTGATAAAGAGCTTAAAGCACTGATGTTAAAAGGAAAAACACAGCAGGATAAAAAACAATGATCTACCCTGCCCCCTCGAAAAAAGAAAACCAGGAAAGCAATGAAGAAAATGGCAGCAGCTAAGCTTCGCAAGGCGCTTGGTCGTGTCTGACTCTTTACAGCTCCTTGGACTGCAGCCCGCCACGCTCCTCTGTCCGCAGGATTCTCCAGGCAGGAAGTCTACAGCGGGTGGCCGCGCCCTCTTCCAGGGGCCCTTCCTGACCCAGGGAGTGAGTCTCCTGCCTCTCCTGCTTTGGCAGGCAGATTTTTTATCACTGAGCCACCTGGGAACCCCTAGTAAGTATTTATCAGACAACAATTTACAATAAATAAAGAGGGCAAATTCTCTAATGAAGCACATGAAATGACAAGTTAACCAACAGGGTCTGAGGATATGCTGCCTACAGAGGCTCGCTTTAAAGAAATACTTAGACCGAGAGTGAAGAATGGAAAAAGATATTTTAAGCAAGTGGTAGCAAAACAAAAGCAGGGGCAGCTACACTTATGTTAGATAAAATAGACTTTGAACTAAAAACAGTAAAAAGAGTCAGAAAGTCTTTATACAATAATAAAGTGGTCAGCCCAACAAGAAGACACAATGGTTGCAAACACTTATGCTTTCAATAGTGGCGCACCTAAGTGTATAAAGAAAAGCCTAAGAGAGCTGAAAGGAGAGATAAACAGATAAACAGCAGTGCGTTTACAGCTGGGGCCTCAGCACCTCACTCTCCATAGGCTAGGTCATCCAGACAGAGAATCAATAAGGAAATTGCACGTTTGATCTATTTTGTGTCTAAATTCGCTTGTATGTTTACACGAAATTTCATTTCAAAATTGTTTGTAACTTGCACAACTCTTCTTTTGCACATTTTTCCAAGCCAGCCTGATTTTTTAAATTAAAGAATGTCATCCACAACCTTGTCTCTGAACTAGTTATCCCATTATATTTCTCTATTCTCTCGTTCTCTCTACTTTTATGAAAGCAACTACTCTCTGAGAACTTAGCTCAAGTTCTTTGAAGGACTTCTTCCTGTTCTTACTTTCCATTTTTTCTTGCCACCCAGCCCGTTGCAGGGTCCTGGGCTCCCTCCACAACATTTACCTGGGGCCTGTTTTCCCTTGTTCTCTGGTCTCTGTTATGTACGCATCTTTTCTACCCGAGAGAAGGTTCCGCTTTTCTACTATATAAGGGTAGGATCGTTTTTCTTACCCCTAGTGTATCTGTATAAGACGAGCACATAGATGGGAACATACATTAATAGCAACTTTGGCTGTTTTCAGACTGTGCCGTTCTTTAGGATGCATTCGCTCATACATCTGTTCGCTGAATTTCTGGAAGTTTTATCTACAGTTCTGTATCACCAAAGTCTCCAAGTCACCTCTTATAATTGTGTAAAGAAATATAGAGGATGAATAGACTCCATTAGATAGTCTGTTTACCAGAGCTAAAATTCTGCCCTCAAAAAGCGGCAGCTGCATAAGTCTGTGTGGTTGTTCTTGATCATAGCAGTTTTTACTATTACAGTTCATATTTGATGTCTTTTCCTTAGCCAAATAGTTGGACATATTTTAAAATATCCATGTTCAGATGCTGTACCGTCATATGATACACACAGTGAAATGGGAATAATAGTAATACATGTCATCAGAACATGACCCCAGAAACATTTAGAAAAGAATGTCTTTGAGGTAATTCTCCTTTTTATAGCATGATTGTTATTGCTCTTGAATATACTTGACAGATTTCCAGATGACCATTCAACTTTATACACAGTGTGTGTGTGTGTGTGTGAGTGTGTGTCTGTGTGTGTCTGTGTGTCTGTGTGTGTCTGTGTGTGTCTGTGTGTGTGTGTCTGTGTGTGTGTGTGTCTGTGTGTCTGTGTGTGTGTGTGTATCTGTTTGTGTGTGTGTTAACCACTCACTCATGTCTGACTCTTTGTGACCGCATGGACTGTATTCCCCCAAGTTCATCTGTTCATGGAATTCTCCAGGCAAGAATGCTGGAGTGGGCAGCCATTCCCTTCTCCAGGGGATTGTTCCAACCCAGGGATTGAACCCAAGTCTCCTTCATTGCAGGCAGATTCTTTACCCTCTGAGCCACCAGGAGAGACCTATACACAGGACCCAGAGGATAACTATATTCCCAAACTTCAAGTCAAGTTTACAAAATTAATTATTTAATCAATATATTTGTACCATTGCTTTTTATTAAAACATGATTTCGTGACTCAAAGATCCCTCCACCACCTTTGCCCACTTTCCCTAGATAATATTTCATGATTTGGCAAATTAGCTGGAAGTCTGGTTAATATTTGAAGGTCTCTGATAAAGACTACAGCTCAGCTATCTCCCAGCTCAAATATTTTAGTAATGATAACCCATAGTCGAAGCCAAACACATAAATCATTGAAGGATTTTGTTTTCAAGATGACAGCTTATTTTCCTTGGATTCTTCTCACAGCTCACATCAATTCCAGATTTGCATTCACAAGATGAATCTCGGGAAAACTTCATGTTAAAGTACAAAAACTCAATATTTGGTAAGACATGAAAAGGGACTTATGCATGAAATATTCATTAGCCTCAGACAATTATTTACTCATAAATTAAAGCTAGTTAAATTTTATAAGTTGGAGCACTAGATATGACTCCTCTTGGCTGTACAGTGGATTTCTCTGATGGAACACCCCTGAACGGCTGTCAGAAACCAGTCTGCAAGCACTGTGGATCATGCCCTCGTTCACACTGGGAGGGGAAGCCGCCACCCTAAAGTGAGTCCAGGTAAGAAGAGTCTGCCCTGGCACTTGACACGCGATGGAAGGCAACTCCACGAAATGTGGGTACGGGGAAGCAGCTCTGAGGCCTGTGGAGGAGTCACAGCTGACTGAGGTTTGCTCATTCATTCATTCACCATGGTTTACTGAGCTCTGTGTCCCCTAGCAATGAAGAAATGGTGCAGACAAAGTGCTAGCCCCTAAGGCGTCAATCCTGGAGGAGGAAATGGCAACCCACTCCAGTGTTCTTGCCTGGAGAATTCCACAGACAGAGGAGCCTGGCAGGCTACAGTCCATGGGGTCACAAAGAGTCAGACGCGACTGAAGAGACAGCACACTCACACACAAGGTGTCAGTGGACTCAGGCTGATCTCGAAAGCTCTTCTTTGGGAGTAAACACTTAAAAATACATATACCTAATTTTTATGAAGGCAGAGAATAAATACTTGGTGGTGATTTCCATGCTAAATGTTGAACCAAGAATCGAATCTGTTTTGGAAAACAGAGGCGAATGTTGGAGAAATCGTGACGTGGACTGAGTGTCCTCTTCCTTCCTCAGATCCTGGCATTTTCTGCCGCTCTTTATCATGTCCTGCTTCCTTAATTCCTAACTCCCAATATGTTTATGTCTGTCAATGTCTTCTCTATTCTACCAAAAATCATCTCAATCACATTCACACTCAATGAAAGTTAGTCACATTCCTTCAAACATTGCTCGCTTCCAAGGGTATTTGCATCTTACCCAGAAAAAGAAAAACAGAGCAATAGTGTCTGTTTGAGAAGTCTTTGGTGGCAGGCTGCAGGTGAGGCAGACCCTGAAGGTGAGGGTGGCACCACTTACACCTCAGTTCCTCTGTTGAAGAGGCTAACCGAACACCAAAAGAAAGTGGTGAGATTGAACTGATAACCCAGACCCATCGAAGGAGATTAAAATTTGCTGCTACTAACTCTCATTAGGCACAAATTCCTCCTATTCAAGGTTGTCACTAAGTCAATACATCATGGTATTGAACCTTACCTGGTTCGGCTTTGAACCCTGGGTGGGCTGAAACTGTGAGTTGAGTTTAGTGTTCCCTTTGGCAGTTGGTGAAGGCTGTCTTTGGAACTCTTATTCCCACGCTGGCAACTTGGGATTAGTTGGTTTTTCGCTGCTACTACTTTTGACCCTGTACTAATAATAGGAGCCAAAAAAAAAAAAAAAGCCCTTAGGCATTGCTGCTGTTTCCACATTCATCTCAAAACTTAAGACCAGGGCTAAAGGTGCTCAGGACTTTCTCTTCTGTTCAGAAAGATAAAGCCATGTTTGAATCCCGTGTGGCATTACGTTCCTTATGGTAGCTTCATAGAGCCAAAACATGTAGAGAAATTTGTTGGAACGCAGCTATTACAGGTAATCTCAGCTCTTTATCTACTACAAGGTATAACAGGCCAGGTAACATTCAGAGTTAAGGACATTCTTCCAAGGATATGGTCAAAACTAACCTCTTCCCTCTCCAGAAGCCCCCTAAATTTTGAAAAGAATCTGCAGCTCAGGGAAGTTGAGGGAGCAGGCGTGCGTTAGACCCTCGTTTCCCGTTCATTGGACTCAGCGACTGCCAGCAGCATTTGGGCACATTTGCTTTAGCACCTCCCTATCGGTTCACCTCTCTCTCTCACTGCTCCCCCTTGCTCAGCCGTCTTCTAAAAAACCCCACAGTTAGGGTTCTGTGACTATTTCCTCATGGTTAGATTCAAGAGAAACACTTTTGGCACAAATGTCACAAAGATGAGATGACTTATTTTCCACTGCATTCCACTAGGAGCACATAATATCTATTTGCTCCATAAATGGTGATTCTAAGTTTTGTATCTGACTCTAGATATCTTATCTCTTCCTCATAAAGGAATTTATTCCCTGTTATAAGTTCTCAAGCATCTCCATGTATGTGGCACTAAAGGACAAAGATTCTGCTCTTCAATAACCTTTCACCCAAAGATTTAAATATTTATTGGATGCCCCCTGATAGAATCCAATACAATTGACATTTGAACAATGAAGCGCTGGGGGTGCAAACCCATCACACAGCTGAAACCCATCACACATCCACGTACGTTTGTCTGACTTCCGTACCTCCATCAGCGGATTCAAGTAACTGCATGCAGTACTGTGGTATTTAGTGAAAGATGTATGCATATATATGTGGATCCTTAGAGCTCAAACCCATGCTATTCAAGGGTCAGCTGTATCACATTGTAGCTGTATCATGATGATTCTGAAATTTTAAAATTTCTGCCACATATTTCAGTCATATAACAGTATACTTCGGGCTTGATCATATACATAAAAAAAATTATAGCCATCAGAGCACATAGGTCAAGAAGGAAAAGGATGAACTGTATCAGTATCATATAAGTTTGTTTTTCTATTTGTACAGTAAAATATTATCACTTGAAGGTAGTTTACAATAAAAATGCACACTATGAAACCTAATGTGTCTATTAAAACAATATAAAGAATTCCAGCAAAAAGGTCCACAAACGGGATTAATGAAAGTCATTTTTTAAAAATCAAGTTGATCCAAAAGAAGGCAGGAAAAGGAAGAAAAAAAAAATATTGTGGGCCTCAAAATGGCAACACAGAAAGATTCTGAACTTGACTCCTCCCGAGGACATCCCAAACCCACAGCCACTTACTGAACAGTCCCCTGCAAAAAGGACCTGCACGGCCACTGAGCAGCTCGTCTGTGTCAGCACAGAAGCAAAGGCCCACTGTGAGGCCAGCAGGACGGACTGGAGCTGTCTCGCCATAAACCTCACCACTGTCCCAGCCACCCAGCAGCAGGAAGGACCTCAAACCCAGAGCTTCTCCCCGAGGAGTGAAGGGCTTATACCCCACACCAAGCTCCCAGCTCGTAACACCTGCCTCTGAGAGACAAGCCCTCCAAGCATCTGACTTGAGAACCAGTGGGGCTTGCTTCCACAAACCCGCAGGGCTGCAAACTGAGAAACAGCTGTTGAAACGTTTGCACACAGACTCACTCACCCCAGGGCCCAGCCCAGAAGCAGCAGTTAGCAGAGCACTGAGGCTGTGTGTGGAGTCACCTGTTACTCTTCAAGGACTGACATGGACACTCTCGTGCACACAACATGGGTAACGGATAGGGACCGACTACAGAGGACGGGGACCCTACTCAGCGCTCTGTAACAGCCTACATAGGGGATAATCTAAAAACGAGTGGATGTGTGTACTGTTCGTCAGTCGCTAAGTCGTATCTGATGCCTTGAGATCCCATGGACTGTAGCACGCCAGGCTTCCCTGATCTTCACCATCTTCCAGAGCATACTCAGACTCATGTCCATTGAGTCAGTGATGCCATCCAACCATCTCATTCTGTCATCCCCTTCTCCTTCCACCTTCAGTCTTTCCAGGATCAGGGTCTTCTCTAATGAGTCAGCTCTTTGCATCAGATGGCCAAACTATTGGAGCTTCAGCTTCAGCATTAGTCCTTCTGACTAATAATCAGGGTTCATGTTTTCTTTCTTTCTTTATTTTTTTTTTAGGATGGACTGATTAGATCTCCTTGCAGTCCAAGGGACTCTCAAGAGTCTTCTCCAACACCACAGTTCGAAAGCATCAGTTCTTTGGACTCAGCTTTCTTTATGGTCCAACTCTCACGTCGGCACATGACTCCTGGAAAAACGGTCGCCTTGACTGCTGTTGGCAAGTGATGTGTGTGTATATAACTGAGTCACTTTTGTACAGCAGAAACGAACACAGCGTTGTGAATGGACTGTACTCCAATAAAGGTTTTTTTTTTTTAAAGAAGTAAAGCACGTGCGCACGCACACGCACACACCCCCCCTGCCCCTCGGATCGCTGAGCGGCCGCGGTCTGGCGAGCTCCTCTCCAGGGACAAGCAGCTCTGCTGCTGCTCGCCGAGCGGGGGGAGGCCGCCCTCCCTGCGCCAGCGCTTTTCCCCACCTCTGGCTCTCCCTCAGCCGTGCTTCATGGTGCGTCCCTGGACAGACAGCTGCCTCCAGTTCTGCAGGTGAAGCCCAGGACACACCCTTTGCCTGCCTGGCTCTGAAGCCCATGGGACTCTCAAAACTGCCCCCAGGAATAGCTGATAGTATACGGCTGCCGTTTTACAAGGAGAGTCTCCGAGCGTCAGAGAGCGCTGCGGACCTGGCCCCAGCAGCCCCTTAACTAATCCATAACTGATAGCCCCATAACTAATCCTGGAGACCCTGTATAAGCCCCGGTCTGCCTGGTGTTAAGGTCCGGGATCTGATCTTTACACTTGGCTGACCCCAACTGCAAATTTTAGAAAGGAGCTGAATTATCTGCTACTGTGTAACAAGCTACCCTCAAGCTTCGTGATCTACAATGGCAAGGACTTCTTACTCAACTCCCAAGTCTGCTCTTTGGGTTCAGCAGGGCATCACATGGATGGTTCTGAGGATCCACTTCCAAGGAGATTCACTTACCTGGCCGGCAAATTGGTTCCAGCTGTCAGCCAAGCACTTTGCAGGGATTATTTGGCTGAAATACCTGCACAGGACTTCATGTGGCTTTTGGCACAGATTATTGTACTTCATTTGTGTAGCAGTTAAATCCCAAAAGTGACCCTCCCAATACAACCAGGAAGAAGCTTCATCATCTTTTATATCTATAAACCAAAAGTTACATAGTATAGTCACAGCTTGCCTGGATTCCAGGGGAGGTTACAAGTTCCTCTCTCAGTGGGAGGTAAGTCAACAGCGCATTATAAGGAAAACAGGTCAGATGGAACACGATGAGGGAGTCATCTTCAAAAAACAAATAATCCAGGACGTTATCTCTCAAAGTATGATCCTTAGATCATCTCAACAAAAATTGCCTGGAGGACATGCTCAAATAATGTCACATGTCCATGCTTAGAAATATATAACTTAAAACTTTAATTTTCAGGCCCAGGAATGTCCATTTTTAATTTGGGTGAGGTTTTTGCAACCTAAAATTTGAGCATCGCTGATCCAGCCAAACTTTCGCACTTGAGAGAACAAGAAAATAAGAACTGGAAATATTAAATGACTTTCCCAAGAATACAGAGTTAAGTATGCCACTTTCAGTCTCTCTTGAGGAGTGTGTTACTGGTGAATTACAGGTGCACCTCAGAGATATCATGGGTTTGGTTCAGAGTAGTAAACAAACATCACAAACAATGCAATAAATTGAATGTCTCAAAAAAGTGAGTCACATAAACATTTTTGGTTTCCTATTGCGTATAAAGTTATGTATACAATGCTGTAGTCGGTTAACTATGCATCAGCATTATGTCTAAAAAGAAAATGTACACACTTTAAATTAAAAGTACTTTATTGCTAAAAGCACTAACTGTCACCTAAGAATGCAGGGCTGCCACACACCTTCAATTTGTAAAAAGCATAGTATCTTCAAAGGGCAGTGCAATGAAGTAGATGAGGTATGGCTATATCCATATTAAAAACAAGGTCCTTGGTGATTTTTGTCATAAAGATAAAAAAAGATTATGCCCAGGGAAGAGCATTGCAAACTCAAATGCCTACAGGGGCAAGGAGACAGGAGAAATGGTGGTGTCAGACCAGATACCAACATAAAGTAAGATAAGATAGGAAAACAGAGACTTCCCTGGCAGTCCAGTGGTGAAGACTGCAAACGAAGCAACTACAAGAATTAACCTTAAAAATATACAAGCAGCTCCTGCAGCTCAATTCCAGAAAAAAAAACAACCCAACCAAAAAATGGGCCAAAGAACTAAACAGACATTTCTCCAAAGAAGACACACAGATGGCTAACAAACACATGTAAGCTGCTCAACATCACTCATTACCAGAGAAATGCAAATCAAAACCACAATGAGGTATCATTTCACGCAGGTCAGAATGGCTGCTATCCAAAAGTCTACAAGCAATAAATGCTGGAGAGGGTAATGGAGAAAAGGGAACCCTCTTAAACTGTTGGTGGGAATGTAAACTAGTACAGCCACTATGAAGAACAGTGTGGAGATTCCTTAAAAAACTGGAAATAGAACTGCCTTATGACCCAGCAATTCCACTGCTGGGCATACACACCCAGGAAACCAGAATTGAAAGAGACACGTGTACCCCAATGTTCATCGCAGCACTGTTTATAATAGCCCAGACATGGAAGCAACCTAGATGCCCATCAGCAGATGAATGGATAAGAAAGCTGTGGTACATATTTACAATGGAGTATTACTCAGCCATTAAAAAGAATACATTTGAATCAGTTCTAATGAGGTGGATGAAATTGGAGCCGATTATACAGAGTGAAGTAAGTCAGAAAGAAAAGCACCAATACCATATATTAATGCATATATATATATGGAATTTAGAAAGATGGTAATGACAACCCTGTATGCAAGACAGCAAAAGACACACATAGATATAAAGAACAGAATTTTGGACTCTGTGAGAGAAGGCAAGAGAGGTATGATTTGAGAGAATAGCATTGAAACATGCATATTACCATCTGTGAAACAGATGACCAGTTTGAGGCATGATACAGGGTGCTCAGGGCTGGTGCACTGGGATGACCCAGAGGGATGGATGCGGAGGTGGGCGGGGGGTTCAGGATGGGGAACACACATACACCCATGGCTGATTCATGTCAATGAATGGCAAAAACTGCCACAATATTGTAGAGTAACTAGCCTCCAATTTAGATAAATAATTAATTTTTTAAAAAATACTGCCATTCCAGTGCAGTGGGCAAAAGTTTGACCCTTGGTAGGGGAAGTAAGATCTCACAAGCTGTGCAGGACAATCAAAAAAATGCCAAAACAACAGCAACAGACCACTAAAACAGGAAAACAGGAAGGAGTCACAACCCAGAAACAGTCTGACTGATCAGAGAACCCAGAGGCAGATAAAATTCCACTCAGGACTCAGAACACTTGACCTGGAAAATAACACAAAAACCATGGCCACTCCAAAAAAAAGGTTACAAATCAGATACAGACTCTCGGACACAGAGAACTAACTTACAGTTGCCAGAGAGGAAGGGTGGAGGGGGGTAGACTGGGAGTCTGGCATGGACATGTCCACACTGTTGTATTTAAATTTTGTGGCTAACGAGAACTACTACTCAGCACAGGGACTGCGGCTCAGGACTCTAGTAACCTGCGTGGGAAAATAACTCGAAAAATCATAGATGCATATATATTTAGAGCTGAATCGTTTTGCTCTACTCATGAAACTAACACAAACATTGTTAATCAACATAGTTCTAATACAAAATTAAATTTTTTGAAAAAAATTACAGAATGATAGAGAAATAAAAGATCCGCGGAGGTCAACCATTGCTTTGGTTCAAAGGTGATCTCAATGCTTCGCACTGTGCTTGAAGGCAAGAGTGTTTGCTGAGTGTTTACTGAATAAAAAGTAGACTGGGTAAGAGAAATCAAATTCCAGGGTCTCCAAGAAGTGGCTAAAACTGAGCAAATGACACAGTGACTTCTTTGCCCTGAGTATGCACACGCGCGTGCACACACACACACACACACACACGCTTAGACCAACAGAAGCCTTTATAACTGTGATTATGCAGAAAAAATGCCTTTAGAATTTATAATTCTGTGAACATGTTCTGTCACTTCTGCAGATAATGGAGTCAATCAAGAGTTTATTGTTCTCCCCAACAGATGTAAGTTCTCCAAAATCAGTCCCCAGGGTTCCTGCTGACTCTTGTTCTGACCCTTTCAAAAAATAGCTTGCCCTTTTAAGAAATGTTCAATTTTCATGTTTTAATGTTCTCTTATTATGGAAATAAAAACAGCTTGCCCTCTCAAAGCCTGCTGGATCAAAACCTGTTTCTCAGATACTACTCTTATTTTTATGCAAGAGGAGAAGGAAACATATTCTTGAATTCTGGTGAAAAGCCTACCTTTGTTTTATCCAAGTACATCTAAATGCAGGAGAAACAGCCTTCCCCTAAAAAAAAAAAAAAAGGATTTCAAGGTAAATAGCCAGAGGCACAGAGGCAAAACCAAGAGCCGCTTTTACACTTACTGCTGACAGTGCATTTGAAAGCATCAGAACCAGCTGAAATGAGGAGGTGCTGTGGCTGGGGTCTCTGCCGCTGTGAGCCCCCTGGTCTTTGCCTGTTGGGGCCGCTGGGATGCATCCACACGCCTGCCTTGTCTCTCTGCCATTGCTGATTGCTAATTTCCTGAGTATTAATTACAAAGTTCAGTCCTCCCCCTGTGGAGTCTGAAATAGAGAATGAGGGCTAACTTTAGAACAAAGCCTGTCAAATTCCCCCATCCACTCAGTACATTTAAGGCCAAGGACACACACAGCAAAGAGATGCTTTCCTCCCCTTTCAGGAAAATCTCTGTGAAATTAGAATGGCTCAAACATTCCTTGCAGGTCCGTAAAATAAAAGGTGACTCTTCAAGGCGTTCCATTTTTGAATGGTTCTAAAAAGATCTTTTTTCTGGGAGATCTAAAAAGAGGGGTAAAATGGTCTCAGCCCCTGAACCCAAGCCAACATCCTGGTCTTCCTTCCTTGAATGATTAAACCATTGTCTTAGTCACATGCCGGCCTCCGATTCCCAAATGTGTGTGTTGCCCTAGTGTTGTTTTTCAAGAGGAGATGAGAAAGAATTTTAATTAAGTTTTTCATTTTTGATCTCAGAGACACATGGCACACACTGGGCTTGCCAGCTCCTTTCAGCCACAAGGTTTAATTTACAAGCCACCTCTTAGTCCCCAAACCAAGGATTTGTTTCATGGTTCGTGATTCCCATGGGGTCCAGAAAGTCAGAAAGATGGAGATAGGCTGCCACTCTGGCTGATGAGCCGGTGGCAGTAGTGGGGATGCTGTGTTGGCCACAGACATGATTTGACTCATGCACTGTCAGGGGCTTCCTTTAAACCAGAATACAAGGAGTTCTCTGGAGGCCTGGTGGTTAGAAATCCATGATTCAACTGCAGGGGGAAGGGGTTCAATCCCTGGTCAGGGAACTAAGATCAGTGGCAAGCCATGTGGAATGGCCAAAGAACCGCCCCCAACCAAAACAAAACCAAACAAAAACTCCAGCAAAATATGTCTTCCATTTTAAACATTTCCCAAACAGTTAAATGAATGGAGACGTTGGGGGTATAAGACCTCGCGGCCTTTTCTCAGAATCTGTTGCTCCAAAGACCACAGTGACTCGAATTCGATGCAATCAGCAAGAGGATTTATTAGGCCGACGCGCCGGGGTTCAGTCTCCACTCAAGGAGATGAACCCCGAACATCAATTGTGAGGAACTTTTATACCGAAAAATCACAGGCAGGTGTGGGAGGGGTCAGGATGTTGGGAACAGTGTGGTGGGGGGCCATAGGCAGGTGTAGGTGGGGTGAGGACATTTGATTGGTGGGATAGGTCTGCAGGTAATTAAGTCGAAACAATTGACTGACCACCCTGCAGCGCTTGGCCAGTTCTTAGAGAAATAATTACCCGGAAAAATCCGACAGTAAATACATCTTTTTGAGAGGGGGTCTCTTTTGCAAGGTCAGGAAACTGGGTTATAAGTCATCAGTTAAGAATTAATAGAATGGGGCTTTGTTAAAGACCAGGAGACTCTGAGTCACCAGATAAGGAGTAAATTATCTCCTGTGAGGCATGGCCTGCCTCCGGGGTTTTAACAAAAAGGGGACTAAAAATTTAACCTAGGTTCCTCAGGGGCAAGTGAAATCTGGAGCTTGTAAACCCTCATCCACTTTTCAGAAACTGAAACATCCCCCAGGAAGAGTTTTAGAACTCTATAAAGTTTAAAAAAAATCCTAAAACCTAAAATCAGATTGAAAGCTGATGATCAATCTGTTCAGGGACTTCGTGATTCAGTCTAGAAAGATTCAATCCAGAAACCTTCTGAAGATGTCTAGAAAGATTCAGTCCAGAAACCTTCTGCAGGGCCTCTGTTTCCTCATCAGTAAAACAAGAGATGCAGGAGGGGACAAATTGTCCCCAGTCTGTTCTCGCTGAATTTCTAGAGCCATGCCTGTTTCAAAAGCCGATGGAAGTGGTCTTATATTGTTGCCGAAAGCTCACCTTCTCGCTACACCAGTGCCAAATCAAATCTTGGAGACAGTTTTGGGTAGAGTAGAAATGGATGGCTTTATTACTTTGCCAGGTAAAGGAGGACACCTGAAAATCTATGTGTCTTAACCTGGAAGGATGTGATGAGAGATTTTATAACGGTGGTCCAAGGCTAAGTTTGCTGAGAAGATTAGGTCCCAGGGGGCCTACCTCGGCATCCTGACAGCCTTCGCTGGTCCCTTTAATCTTGCCTCAGGTGGTTTCCTGGCTCCTCCACCCTTGATTAAGTTCAGTTCAGTTCGGTCACTCAGTTGTGTCTGACTCTTTGCGACCCTGTGGACTGTAGCACATCAGGCCTCCCTGTCCATCACCACCTCCCAGAGTTTACTCAAACTCATGTCCATCACGTCAGTGATGCCATCCAACCAGCTCATCCTCTGTCGTCCCCTTCTCCTCCTGCCTTCAGTCTTTCCCAGAATCAGGGTCTTTTCCAATGAGTCAGCTCTTCGCATCAGGTGGCCAAAGTATTGGAGTTGCAGCTTCAGCATCAGTCCTTCCAATGAATATTCAGGACTGATCTCCTTTAGAATGGACTGGTTGGATCTCCTTGCAGTCCAAAAGACTCTCAAGAGTCTTCTCCAACACCACGGTTTAAAAGCATCAATTCTTTGGCACTCAGCTTTGGCAACCCACTCCAGTGTTCTTGCCTGGAGAATCCCAAGGACGGAAGGCCTGGTGGGCTACAGTTCACGGGGTCGCAAAGAGTCGGACACGACTGAGCGACTTCACTCACTCATTCACTCAGCTTTCTTTATAGTCCAACTCTCACCTCTATACATGACCACTGGAAAAACCATAGCCTTGACTAGACAGACCTTTGTTGGTAAAGTAATATCTCTGCTTTTTAATATGCTGTCTAGGTTGGTCATAGGTTTTTTTCCAAGGAGCAATCGTCTTTTAATTTCATGGCTGCAGTCACTATCTGCAGTGATTTTGGAGCCCTAAAAATCACTTGATTAGCAACTGTTCAAATCTGCCCTTCGGAACTCAGGGCAAGTCATGGAGGCTGGTGTCTCACCTAGAAGAAATGGGGGCTACAGGACCTTCATGCCTGGGGGCCCCACAAGGCTTCACTTTGCTTCAATATGTAAAGTAAAAATGCTCATTTAGCTGATAACCCTCTTTGCTTTAGCTGGATTTAAATCTATTCTGAAAAGGTAAGTAAGCATATGTTCTCAGTCATGTATGACCCTTTGTGACCCTACAGACTTGTCAGCTACAAATTGGCACTTGCCAAGAGCGTTGCCAACAGCTGAGTCACAGGGGCCTTTGCCATCTGCTGCTATGGAGGTGCAATCCTGTGCTGCTGGCCCTCAACACCCCCCGAGGAGTGCAGGGTGGAGTGAGGTGCTCTGTGCTCCACAGAACCCGATGGGACAGGTCTTTAGATGGCTGGATGCTTTTATGAACAGATTTTATGATCTCGGTCCTGGTATCTCCTGTTACCTAGAGAAGCACTAAGTCCCTTCATGGTGACTGCAGACCTTTGTTACCGGCAGAAAACCTTTAGTGAATTGAGTGCTTCATGGCATTGAACTCCCCCTCCAGCAAAACCTTATATATGGACCTTCCCCACTGCAGCCTTGGAGCAGTCTCTCAGAGCTCTTTGGGATGCTGCCTCCAAGGCTGCAGTCCTCATTTTTCTCCAAATAAAACTTTCCTCACAATTCTCCAGTTGGGCATGTTTTTTAGCAACAGATTCTAGGTCGCCAGACTCCTCTGTCCTTGGGACTTCCCAGGCAAGAACACTGGAGTGGGTTGCCATTTCCTACTCTAAAAAAGTAAGAGTGATAACTCTACACTGGTCAGAAGGCAAAGATCAGCTTAAATCCCTCTGACTTACTGAGAGCTGCAAGAAGCGGGCCCTACCTGCCTGGTGCCCCACACAAGCAGCCCCATGCCTCTGCTGCCTGCCCGATATTAACTGTGCTGTGACACCCCGCCCGTCAGTCCTCCACATCAAACAGCCTATGAACGAGGCCGACATGCTAGCTAAGCGTCTGCCAGCTCTTCTCTCTTCCCTCCTCCTCTCTGATTCTCTCCTGGGGCAAGATACGTCCTATTTAAAACCATCGAGCTTTACTTTTTGGAACCTTATTTTGTCTGTGAGTTCTCATTTTCCACTCTACATGACTTACTTGCTTATTTTTATCTTTTCAAATTAATATAGCAGTTGTTGAAACACATTCTTTCCACTTCCTAACATATGTGACTTTGATGAATAATAATTTTTTATGTCATTTCTCAACAAAAATAATAAGTAAGCATTAGCTGGGCTTCTCTAGACTAGTGTTTGACCGAATATCTGGTTGTCGTGGGCTAGCCAATTTGGCACGTAAAATTAATCATCACAATGAATTATTATTACTCATGTTGAATGCAATTGGTCAATCAATTCTTTCAAAAATATGAATTCAAGGTGATGAAAAGTTTGAAGTCTATAGATGAAGAAATTTTCTGAGGTCTTTCCCAAATCCATGGAAGGAGAAATATCTTGACTCAGCTGTTTGTTGAGTGGTTTGGCAGTATTAAGGTTTTCTCCTAATCTTTTAAGTAACTTTTGAAAGGTCCTCTATTTCTGTCCCCTGGACTCAGAGTGATAAAAATCTGTTTTTATCTGATACTTCCTGAAAGCCACTTTCCCCTTGCTTCTCTTACCTTTTATTTATTTTTATTTTTTTATTGGTTTATTTTTCATAAGGTAGTCTTAGAACAGAATAAAGGGAAATAAATGCTGACTGTTCCAAAGCTTATCTCTCAGGAACTTTTAAAGTATATGCAAATATGAAAAAAAATTAAGCCTTGAGGGATTTAAATTAAGTCAAAATAGTATATAGTGCTTGCTTATGAACTTCCACTGAATGGACCTAAGTAAGTTCTCAAGTCACTTTGAAATAAGCTCTGAGGCAATCGACATTTCTTCTCTTTCTCCTGAAAAACTTTGCCTTCCAGATCTGGCCAGTTCTAAGTGGCTGGGAGTGACTTGTCTCGCCATACCCTTCTCTGGCACCTCTATAAGAGTGAGGCCAAGCAGGCCCCGTGTGTCTCCTGGGCACAGAGGCCTTTCTTTGTCTCTCATTTCTTGATTACAGGAAATGGGCTTCATTTAGTCTCCATGACCTTCCACGAATTCCAAAGGTCCAAACGTGCTAATCAGGGAAGGAGCGAAAGTGGAGACCAGTCAAGAAACTGCAATGCAGCCTTGGGGCAGGGACGCACATGACAGAATTTTTGAGCTGTTGGCAGATACTGAGGCCCGGACCAGATGGGAGGAGTTGACTCTCTGCTCCCCGAGAGCATGTAGATTCCCGATTATTTAGAACCAGCAGGTTGAGGATGCTGGCCCTGCCTCCCTCACCACCAGCCAATCAGGAGGATGTTCACAAGCCGAGCCGACCACGCCCTCTTTGAACCCTTACTACAAAACTCTTCACTACCCCTCCAGATCAGGACTTGCAGTTTTGAGGGAATTGGCCCTCTGTGGCCTCCTTTGCCTGGCAAAGCAATAAAGCTGTTCTTTTCTACTTCATCCAAAACTCTCTCGGAGATTTAATTCAGCATCAGAGTACAGAGACCAGATTTAACTTCAAATGTCTTGCATCTCTGAAAAGTTTGCCACATGGAAGAATTTTTCTCTAAGTGGATAAGTGACTGTAAAGATTTTACCTTGTCATATTATATTTGTTTTCCAAATATTGATAGAATTAGATCTAGATATGTTTAATTAGATAAAAGCTGAACCCCTGTCTTCCCACATATGACGACTCCCTTAAAGATATGTTCCTGAGGAAGAAAAAGCCCAGGCATATTCCAGATCCCAATTTGAAAATCAGAGTTCATCACTGAAAATAATTTTTAGAATTAATGCGCTTTAATGGAGATAAAAATGGAAAAATAATTAGATGCTATCATCCTTATTTGCATTCTTCAGACACATCCCTGATTAAATTAAGCTAGTAGGGTGTTTTTTTCTTTTTTCCTTTCTATTGATGGCATTTTTTGTGAAGTGGCAATTAAGTCTCAGTCATGATGAGTGACCCACCGGCACCATAGGAAAGCCATTTCCCCCCAAAACAGCTCTCATCCAGCCTGTTTAAAAGGATGCTGTTTGTGAAATTAGAATTTTTCAGGAAAGGTACAAAGGCTGTGTGATATCTGAACTAACACTCATAAGCTCTGAAAGGAATTTCCCCTTGGAAACTGCTGAAATCCAGCCCTTACTCCCCTGGAGTGTGTTTGTGTGTACGCATTGGGACTGAAAGGGAAGAATCCCAAAACCCTAACTTTGCAGATACAAAATGTGCAAGTCACTGAATTCAGTTACAGTGTCTGTTGGATGGACTTGGCAAAAAGTTAGAGCTGAAAGTATCACCCCATTACTTTCAAAGCAATTGATTCTGTTGTAGCCATTATGCCATTCTGGATATACAAAGGAAAGAAAATGGTGTGGTTTTTTATCTCTCCCTTCTAATGGACAGCAGCACACCTTTGCTCTCGGTGTGGGGCAAGTGAGCCTAATATAAGGCTCTTGTCAGCTTCTGCATCTGACCCCGTGATGAGACAATGGTGAGATGCCCAGCTCCGTTGCCAACATCCGTGCGTGCATCACTGTGCCAGCGAGTTCTTGCTTTGAACTTATCTACAAGGGCTTCCAAGAGCTAGACCAGCTTAAAGGAGGAGGAGATACCTCTCAGCATCTGCCATTCCTCAGCGCCTGACGATGATGCATCATGTGACGGTAAGACAGTGAGAGGACTGTTAGGAGCTGGCACCGCCACTACTGTCTGTCTCAATGTAACTTTTGCTGTTTACAGCATATTAGCTGGAAAGAGATATCACTGATTAACAGTACATATATCGTCCCATAGAATGGAGGTTAAAGCAAGGTAAAGAAAGTTAAAGAAAATTCAGTACTCAATACCAAATATAGTTACTCAAACATGCAACATAAGCTCTTTGTTCAAAGCTGTTCTGCCAAAATGAGCTTAAAAAGAAATAAATAAATTCACCCCAGAATACATTAAAATATCAGAAGTGAACATTAAGAACAAGGAGAGTCAGCTATGTCTTATAAGACAGCTGTTCCTTGGGTATGACTAGTTTAAGCTGACTGTTTTATGCTGGTTGGTTAGGCAGCTGGGTGTGGAAACAAGGAGCAGGATGTGGTTAGAAAGGGCCTTGCAGCAGTGTTTCTGGTTGGTTAGGTGAGGACCAGATGACTCTGGTTAAGCACAGTGGTTCTGAAACTTTGCTTCACTCGGGGATGACCTTGGAGTTCTAAAATACCCTGATGCCTGTGTACCACTGGCAGAGATCTTAAATTTTCTGGCTTTTGACCTGGTCATCAAGACATCTAAAAGCTCCCAAAAAATTTCAACAGGCAACCAAAATTCAGAACCCTAATTCTCAGAACTGAGGCCCCTATCATTTCCAACTAACTTTTCAATGCAGCCATTTGAACTCAAATTGGTCTGGGTTTTAGGGAACCCCTGTGACCATGAAGCAGGATCCCAAGCTTGTCTTTTGATGTCATGGTGTTAGTTTCTTCAAACACCACTGAAGTCACACTTTTATTGTTAGAAACAAAGCTCAACTGGGAATCACTAGAAACATTTGAATGGCTTGCTCCATTGCTAAAATTAGATAAATTCCAAATATTGGTGGCAAGGTATCCTTTAGCGTATAATCCATCTCTCTCAAGAAATTTGATTGAGGTGAGAAAATTCAAATCATGAAGTTTTAAGGGTATAAACTTCTAGTTAATAGAGGGATACAGTCAAGGATTTAATGCAACATGGTCACTATAGGTAACAATATTTGTCTTGTATATTTGAAAGTTGCTAGGAGGATAGATCTTAACTGTTCAAATCATAACAGCAACAATTAAAAATAATTGACTATATGAAGCAAAGAATGTGTTAACTTTTGTTGTGGAAAATGTTTTACCTTATATACCTGTAACTATCATCACACTGTGTACCTTAAACTTACACAATGTCACATATCTGTTATAGCTGTTATATAGCAATAAAGCTGGGGAAAAAAAGAAGAAACTTTGATAAAGTTTAAGTGTTGACTTGTATTTTTCCTTTTCTAAAAAGCGTTTATTTATATAAACAGTAATCTAAATCAATAGTAGAGAGTTCGTTATAATAACTAGCACTTTTTATCTGGAAGATGACATTTACGTAGTTATGTAGCTCAGCTGGTAAAGAATCTGCCTGCAATGCAGGATACCTGAGTTCGATCCCTGAGTTGGGAAGATCCCCTGGAGAAGGGAAAGGTTACCCACTCCAGTATTCTGGCCTGGAGAATTCCATGGACTGTGTAGTCCATGGGGTTGCAAAGAGTCAGACACAACTGAGCAGCTTTCACTTTCCATAATATATAATGGTATTATATATATATATATATGTATTCCACATATGCATAAGTATGCTTATATATCTGTTGTATCCACAATAATTCAAAAAAAATGGAAAGGAAACCCACCTCCATTTTGCAAACAAAGAAAATAAGTTTTTACAATATGAAATTACTTGCTCAAGTCTGCTTATTTACAAAGCAGTGGAACAGAATCAAAATATTTGCTTCCTCATTCCAAACTAAGATACCCTTTCTCTGTGAGAATGGTATACCAGGAAGTGTCTCAGAGTCTTAGCTTTCCTGACGAGTAGTTAATTGAAATTTGGAAACTGTCCTTTACTTAACATCAGAGCCAGCAGCAAAGTGATAGGAGGAAACACACCTAAATACAGACTGCATTTGAGGAAACGAAAGCATGCTTGCTGCATGTTGACATTGAAATATGTATCTGGTAACTGCCTCGTATAGGAACTAAGTTGTAATTAATTAGAAATACATCAGAAGAGAAATAGAGCAAAACCTTCTTTCTCTTTTGCTGGTGATATACAAAGTTTGCAAAAATACTGTTTGTGGGGCATCCCTGGTGGCTCAGTGGTAAAGAATCCACCTGCCAGCGCAGGAGACACTGGTTCAGTCCCTGGTCCAGAGAGATCTCACATGCTGTGGAGCAAATAAGCCCGTGAGCCACAGTTACTGCAACTGTAAAGAGCCCAGAGCCCCAGCTAACTGCTCCTAACAAGAGAAGCCTCTGCAGTGAGAAGTCTACGCGCCCCACCGGGAGAGCGGCCCCCACTCGCTGCAGCCAGAGAAAGCCCCAACAAAGACCCAGCACGGCCCCAAATAGTAAGAGTTACATTAAAAATACCTTTGTATGTAATAATTCAGTGATTTTTAAAGATTATGTTTAAAGCCCACTTTTGATAGCTTGAAAATATTTTGATAAATGTGTTTTGTCACAAGAATGTTAGGATCCTGAGATTTATTTTGTCCCTGATGCATTTCTAAGATTCTGATTCATAAGTTAAGATTGCAAAGCTAAGAATTAAGTTTGTATAATGATTCTTCAGTGTTATTGCCTCCCAGGCCTCTCTGAGAAATGAATAAAAGCTATAGAAGTTATTTCTAGAAAAAGTGCTCATCATCATCGCATCCTGACCTCAAATTGGGCACAGGGCAGAACCGACGAGCACTGCCCCCGTGCGGGGACCACGGTCAGCATCAGTAGTGACCAGTCGTTAAACTGGGGTGCCCTGGGCATGAGGTGATTGGAATGGACAGCCTCTGTGATCCTTCTTCCAAAAACCCAGCAGTGCAGTTTAAACATGAGAAAACACCAGGCAAATCCTAACTGAGAAACATTTGAAACAACACTTGACCAGCACTCTCCAGAACTTTCAAGGTTATCAAAAGCGAAATAAGTCTGAGAAGCTGTCACAGCCAAGAGGAGCCTAAGGAGACTATATATATATATATATATGTGTGTGTGATATATATATATGATTGATATATATATATGTCAGACAATAAAAATATATATATACAGACAATAAAGATGCTGTGGATGGGAGGCTGGAACAGGAAATGACATCACGTGAAAACTAAGAAAACACAAAGTAAACACTTTAGTGAATATTATCTATCAACCTTGGGTCATGAATTGTGACAAACAGATCATCCTTTTATAAGATGTAAATAATAGAAGAAACTGGATGCAGGGCGTATGACAATTGTGTACTTTCTCTGTAATTTTCCTATAGATCTAAAGCTATTCTAAAGTGAAAATTTGATTTTAACCTGCATCGTGTTCATTTGTCACACTCATGTCTCAAAGGTAGTGACTTTGCCTTGTTAGAATGTTACATCTACAAAAAGATTCACTTTCCCCTTCTCCACACTCCGTTTCTCTCTATCAGTTTCTGTGTATATGTGCACATGTATAATTTACTTTATTCACAATGTAAATCTTATAGAGACCTCTATTATCACATAAAACAGCTATTTCCCATTTTTCTTTGCTCCTTGACATGTATTTAGACGGATGTACACTATTTTACTTCTCATTCTTTTTTTTGTGAAAAAAATCTACATTTTTTTTTGTTCTGACAAATGTGTTAAACTCCAGCTGCTTTCTGTCAAAAAGAACCAGTTTAAATTCAACAGATTAACTTTCGTATAGATCGATATATTTTGAACTTAAACCCAGTAGGGCCATGTCAGTTGCAGGCGTGCGGCGAACGGTCCGGCCGTGAGGCGGCTGTTCCAGAACGCTGAGAGCAGCTCCCCGGGCTGTGCCCTGTGCGTCTGCTGGTCCTCTGCTTCATATGCAGTCTCTGTTTATTCCAAACTCCCGATTTATCCCTCCCCGCTTTCTCCTTTAGGAACCGTGCTTGTTTTCTATGTGAGTGGGTTTATTTCTTTTTGTATGTAAGTATTTATCTGTATTTTTGAATTACATGCGTAAGTGACACCATATCTATCTTCTGTATCTGACTGGCTTCAGTCAGGGTAATAATCTTGGATCCATCCATGTTGCTGCGAATGGCATTATTCGTTTCTTTGATGGCTGAGTACTATTCCATTATATATAAAGGAATTAATTAGGTAGATAGATGGATGGATATACTCCGTCTTCTTTATTTATTCATTTGTTAATGGGCTTTCAGGTTTCTTCCATGTCTTGGCTATTGTGATTAGCACTGCTATGAACATAGGGGTACATGTACCTTTCCAAATTATGATTTTCTCTGGATATACACGCAGGAGTGGGATTGCAGGATCCTCAGTTCAGCTGCTCAGTCGTGTCTGACTCTTTGTGACCCCATGGACTGCAGCACACCAGGCCTCTCTGTCCATCACCAGCTCCCGGAGCTTACTCAAACTCATGTCCACTGAGTCGGTGATGCCATCCAACCAGCTCATCCTCTGTCGTCCTCTTCTCCTCCCACCTTCAATCTCTCCCAGCATCAGGGTCTTTTCAAATGAGTCAGTTCTTAACATCAGGTGTCCAAAGTGTTGGAGCTTCAGCTTCAGCATCAGTCCTTTCAATGAATATTCAGGACTGATTTCCTTTAGGATGGACTGGTTGGATCTCCTTGCAGTCCAAGGGACTCTCAAGAGTCTTCTCCAACACCACGGTTCAAAAGCATCAATTCCTTGGCACTCAGTTTTCTTTATAGTCCAACTCTCACATCCAAACATGACCACTGGAAAAACCACAGCTTTGACTAGATGGACATTTGTCAGCAAAGTAATGTCTCTGCTTTTTAACGTGCTGTCTAGGTTGGTCAGAGCTTTTCTTACAAGGAGTAAAAGTCTTTTAATTTCATAGCTGCAGTCACCACCTGCAGTAATTTTGGAGCCCAAGAAAATAACGTCTATCACTATGTCCACTGTTTCCCCATCAATTTGCCATGAAGTGATGGGACCAGATGCCATGATGTGTTTTTTGAATGTTGACTTTTAAGCCAGCTTTTTCACCCTCCTCTTTCACTTTCATCAAGAGCTCTTCAATTCCTCTTTGCTTTCTGCCATAAGGTTGATGTCATCTGCATATCTGAAGTTATTGATTTTTTTTTCCCGGCAATCTTGATTCTAGCTTTTGCTTCATCCAGCCTGGCATTTCACATGATATACTCTGCATATAAGTTAAATAAGCGGGGTGACAATATACAGCCTTGACATATTCCTTTCCCAATTTGGAGACAGTCTGTTGTTCCATGTCCAGTTCTAAATGTTGCTTCTTAACCTGCATACAGGTTTCTTAGGAGGCAGGTCAGGTGGTCTGATAGTCCCATCCCCTGAAGAATTTTCCGCAGTTTGTTGTGATCCACAGTCAAAGGCTTTGGTGTAGGCAATAAAGCAGAAGGGTCCTATGGTCACTCTATTTTTAGTTTTCACAGGAACCTCCATATCAACTTGTAACACCAGCCTGAAAACTAAGTGACTGACACTGATGTGCGAATGGCTTTACTCTACAGCTGCATCGTGTTTCATCTGTGAATAATCAACAGAGGTAAACTTGATAATAGAGACTCACCTGCCAAGCTGATTTTCCATATTCCTTGGCTTTGAGTCTGCTACTGGGTTATCAGGACATGATCAGGCCCCGAGCGCCTGCCCTTCACGGCACATTCACCACTGCACCTGAACACGGGCACAGGCAGAATCGTGAAATGGCAAAGTGCACATTCAGATGCCAACCTGCAAGTCCAGATTGCTGTTTACACCTGCAATTACAGACCAAGCTCACAGTGCATTACATGCTCCAAAGAGACATGAGCTCACATTCTGCAGGCGCCGTCAGACTGCCGGGAATCATGGCCTTCACTGACACAGTGAGTTCTCTGGCTATAATCAGGGTTGCAGTAATGAGACTATTTTAGAGTTATGATTTGAAGGAAAATCTTCCATTACATGTTTCAGCTTCAAGGCTGCTTCTGCAAAAGAGATAGATTAGTCATTTTAACTAAAATAACTGAGGATAACTAATATTCATTTGTGATAGAGATTTTTGTCATTCTGTATTCAAACTCTCAGAATAATTTTTAAGAAGTTTATTTCAATATGGACAAGAAATGAAAAAAATTAAAAATGAAAGAAGTGGATAAAATGTTTATTAAGTGAAATTCTATCTTACATTGTGAATTACATGGAATGTTAAGTCATGCAGACTTTTGGTTGCAGCAATGTGGAAGAAGAAGATGCGGGGAAAGGGGGGAAAAGAACATATGCAGGATATAAATAAAAACTATACCCCTCAAGAAGACTTAGGGAAATGAGGAGACACTCGAATAAATATCTATTCATTTCTCAAAAAAAAAATCTGAAAATGTAATCTTTCTAGAAAAATGGCTCAATAAAAAGATGGAAATAGTCAAAAAAGATATTTCAAGAAAACAGGATATAAAAAATGTTGGAAAAACCTAAACACGGCAGAGCTGCAAGTTGAAGCTGTTGCTCAGCGGCTCAGTCATGTCCGACTCTTTGTGACCCCATGGCCTGCAGCACACCAGGCCTCCTTGTCCTTCACTATCTCGTGGAGCTTGCTCAAACTCACATCATCGAGTCAGTGATGCCATCCAGCCACCTCATCCTCTGTCGTCCCCTTCTGCTTTCCTCAACCCTTCCCAGCATAAAGGTCTTTTCTAATGAGCCGGCTCTACACATCAAGTGGCCAAAGGATTGGAGCTTCAGCTTCAGCATCAGTCCTTCCAGTGAATAGTCAGTGTTGATTTCCTTTAGGATGGACTGGTTTGATCTCCTTGGACTGAGAGAGTCCAAGGGACTCTCAAGAGTCTTCTCCAAAACCACAGTTCGAAACCATCAATTCTTTTGTGCTCAGCCTTCTTTATGGTCTAATTCTAGAGGGACCTATGTCGGCAGAGTGATGTCTTTGCTTTTTAATACACTCTCGAGATTTATTACAGCTTTTCTTCCAAGGAACAAGCATCTTTGAATTTCAAGTCTGCAGTCACCATCTGCAATGATTTTGGAGCTCAAGGAAATAAAATCTGTCACTATTTCCACCTTTCCCCCATCTATTTACCTGAAATGATGGGACCAGATGCCATGATCTTTGTTTTCTGAATTTTGAGTTTTAATCCAACTTTTTCACTCTCCCCTTTCACCCTCATCAGGATGCTCTATATTTCCTCTTCTCTTTCTGCCATTAGAGTGATGTCATTTAAATATCTGAGGTTGTTGATAGTTCTTCTGGCAATTTTGGTTCCAGCTTATGATTCATACAGCCTGGCTTTTCACATAATGTACTCTGCATATAAGTTAAACCACTTCAGTATTCTTGCCTCAAGAACCCCATGAACAGTATGAAAAGGAAAGTTACAATACAGAAGGTGAAAAAATAAATACAAATTAAAATACAATCAGTGATTTTTTGGGCAGATCAAGGGAAATATTTCTAAAAAATGTTAGTGAACTAAAATGTAAAAGTTATTATAATTAAAATTATAGCTATAGAAGACCAAGGAGAGTCAAATTCCTGAAGGTCAGAACTAAGTAAAACAGAAACACTAGAGGAAAATGACTGAATATGCAAATCAAAATAGCTCAGCAGATCCGGGGATCTACTAACTGAAGTGAAATTAATAGTCTATGGATTCTGAAATCACCTTTTATATGATGGACATATTTATTATTATATATTATATATATATATAAAAAAATATATATATCCATTCTTATTCAAGTGAAGTCGCTCAGTCATATCTGACTCTTTGCAACCCCATGGACTGTAGCCTACCAGGCTTCTCCATCCATGGGATTCTCCAGGCAATAATACTAGAGTGGGTTACTATTTCCTTCTCCAGGGGATCTTCCCAACCCAGGGATCAGACCCAGGTCTCCTGCATTGGAGGCAGATGCTTTAATCTCTGAGCCACCATGGAAGATGTAATTTATTTATATATATATATATATATATATATATCCATTATTATTCAATCTAATTTTTACTTTTATATCTACCTATATCCTTTCTATGTATATATATATATTTTTTTGATGATGCTATTTTATACTCATTTTTAAACTCATTTCAGTTGCATTTCAGTTATCTATAACTTAAACACATTTTAGTTTCATGGGTTATTTGCAAAAAGTGAGTTTATGTACAGTTTTTTTTTTTTTTTTAAGATGAAAAGCACATAAAGACTGAGGTGAAATGAGGAACCTCATCTGGGGATTACACCATTTAGCTCTATGGCAGCCACTGAAGTATCTGAAAAAGCAGAGAGAGCAGAAAGATGAGAATTACCCTCAAAGAAGAAACTGGGTGTTGTCTTCCCATCAATTTTTAAGGCACGAACACATATATCCTGCTGCTCCATTTCTCTGGGGAACCCTGGCTAATAAAAGGTCAGAAATGAACATGGTAAGAACCAACATTAAAAGTACAGAATCAACACATCTACAGGTGTCTGACACCAAGATGAAACGACAGACAGGCTCATGTGAGCAGGGGCTGATAACCAACCACATGCTTCGGTTAGCAACGGGGAAATCAAGGGCCAGGGCAACAGTCTGAAACCAAACATAGGTACTAGAAGCAGTGTTTTGGAAACAGAATTCATTTCTAACATACTCAGGAATGTGTTTTCTTTGAGAGTTGGAACCAATCAAAAATGCATAGCCCTTCCAAACAGAAATGGATAGAACACATGTGGAATCTGATCATTCAACACTTAATTGAAGGAAAGAGTCTAAAAATAAGAATGTCTTTTGAAAGCAATATTTGATTTATAAAGGGGTAATAGAGGTTTTCTTTAAATGAAAAATGGAAATCTAGTGAAGAAAAGCCACAAAAAGTTTGTAACACCAGGTTCTCTGTGAACATTTAGCAGAGTGTCTGTTCAGGTTGGACATGGCATAGTTGCAGGCTGAGGACACTGTCCAGACGATCTACGTAGGACAAGGACAAGAGAGCTGCTTAGAGTGCTGCAGGCCTCCCGCCCTCAGACGTTGGCTACCTCCAAGAACTGTCCTCATCCGAAGAGGGTCCTTGCCCAGGATCACTTCTGAGGCAGCTACATCCACTGGCTGTCAGTGTGCAAGTGTGAAAGTCCCACCTCTTCGCGCTCTTTGAATCAACAGACTCCCAGCTTAGAGTCTCCCTCTGGGCTCCTCTGCCGTCTTTGTTAAGACTTTGCTGTGGTGATATTGGAGCCAATCACTTCCTCCTGTGCTATCTTGCTTCTTTACTTTTCCCCAAAAATGCCTCCTTCTCGAACCTCATACAGAAGGTAGGCGTGAGGCAACATTTTAAAGACTATACCTTGTCAGGATGATATTGTATTCAGAATAAACTCTAAATTTCTATGTACTATATCATGCTTTGCTCCCCAAAGAATGCAGGGTCCATAAACCAAAGGGTGAAAACAGAGGCCGCCTCTCTAACCATCGCTTTGAGTAACCCCGTCAGAAATCTGTTCCTTCCCAAATCCTCCACAAATCCAGGCTCAAATCCTAGTTTCCAAATGGTTCTTCTTCTACCAAAGGACACAGAGACAGCAACGCGGAACTTTAGCATATGGCTGCCGCTACGGATTTCAGACTCCTTAGGTGCAAAGGGACCGGTAAGAAGTAACCAGAGGAAGCAAAGGCTGCTCTTACACGATGGGGCCAGGGCTGCATGTGTTCAGCACCCAGACAATCTCCTCAGGCAGCTCTGGGCACTCCCTTGCCCAGTTTTAATAGGGAGTGGTCAAGAGCAGCAGTGTAGGCCTGAGACGGGCACAATGGCAAGAGATTCAGGCACGCTAGGAAGGAGGATCTGAGTCAGACCAGCAGAGAGGACTGGAAAGGGTGCGAGAAGGTCAGGGTGGTTTGCAGAGGAGGGAAACAGTGAATATAAATTTGGAGACACCAGCCTCAGTGGCAGAAACTACCATTTATTCCCCTAATCTTTGTCTTACAAACTCACTGCAGGAAGATGAGACCAACATAATTCCGAAAGAGTGACTTTGAGAACTTAAACACAGAAGTATATTTGAGCAAAGCAAGGGATGGGCCTCGAAGTTGGGTCAGTCATTCAGATGCCCTTTATTTCCCAGATGCTAAGAGTGCTGCTGGCTAACAGGCTGAGTTTGGTCTACAGCAACCATCTAATCAACATGCATTAACCATCTGGGCATAACATGAGCTTTCTGAAGCTGACTACAACAGATGTTATCTAATTGCCCAAAACTGAAGAGGGCTGCCTCACCACAAGCACACCAGTTCTGTGGGCAGCATGTATCTGATGAAATAGGGTATAAAGGCCTGGCCCCTTTGGTTAACCTTGGGATAATTATGAAGGCACAATCCCAACTTCCCAGTACTCTGTGGGGTCGTCTGGGGTCTTTGCTATGATCGCATCATGGACCAGTTTCTTTCTCTGCCCAGTTCTGCCTTGAGTCTTTCCCACACTAATTTGAATACATGGTGTTCCCTAACTAACTTCCTGGATGACAATCTTTGCATCAAGGTTGATTTAATCTTGGAGAATTTAATCTTCAATATTTTTCAAAGATGAGAGATAATTAACTGAGTGGCTTCCATCCTTCAAGATAGAATGACCCCCACCTCCTACTATCATGACTTCCACGAATTCTTGGTAAGGTATATAAAGTTTCATAATGCAATGTTGAGTGGAAAACAAGGAAGGTATAGAATTTGATGGGGCTTCCCAGAACCTGCCTGCCAAAGCAGGAGATGTGAGAGACACAGATTCATTCCTGGGTGGGCAAGATCCCCTGGAGGTGGGGATGGCAACCCACTCCAGTCTTCTTGCCTGGAGAATCCCATGGACAGAGGAGCCTGGCGGGCTACAGTCTGTGGGGTCACAAAAAGTCGGACATTACTGAAACAACTTAGCGTGCATAGAATTTGATTATGAAGAGATGCGAGAGAGGCAAAGAAAGAGAAAGAGATCCAAAAGGAAATGCCGCGAGGGCTTCCCTGGTAGCTCAGAGGAAAAAGGATCAGCTGCCAAGGCAGGAAACATAGGTTCAATTCCTGCCCCTAGACGGGGAAGGCAGTGGCAACCCGCCCAGGACTCTTGCCCAGAGAATCCCACGGGCAGAGGGGCCCGCTGGTTACAGTCAGTGGGCTCGCAAAGAGTTGGACACGACTGAGCGACTTGCTTTCACTTTCACTTTCTGCTCCTTGGAGATCACACACGCCGCAGAGCAGCTCAGCCTGTGCCTCAGCCTTTGAGCCGGTGCCCTAGAGCCTGGGAGCTGCAGCTACTGAAGCCCAGGCTCGCTAGAGCCCTGCTCCTCAACGAGAGAAGCCTGCACCCCGCAACCGGAGAACAGCCCCTGCTCCCCGAAACTAGAGGAAAGCCTGCAGAGCAACAAGGGCCCATCACAGCCAAGAAACAGATGAGTAAATAAAACTATATATATGTATGTATAAAGTGAAAGTGCCCCACCGCGTTTAATGGGTTTTCTAGACTCTACAGAAGCTGTGCTTGTTTTCTTTGTGCTCTCCTGTGTTTCTCAGCTTCATGATTAATGTGTATTGATTTTTAATTAGAAAGTGCTCCAATTGGCCGGCCCTCTCTTCAGGGCAGTCTGTTCAGGACCTGCCCAGATGGGGTTCCACAGTGCTCAGGCCCCGTGGTCCTCCGCCCTTGTGAATTATGCATCCTCTGCGACTCTGCCTTGGAGGATCACCCAGGCCCCAGGCCTCTCGTGGAACCCAGCGATATGGGGCGGGGCGGGGGGCGGTGTGTGACTGTACATTTATTTTTTTTAAATCATCTTCTAAGTAGACCCATGCAATTCAGATCCCTGCTGTCCAGAGATCAACTGTGTTTTGACTGATACTGCAAAGCTTGCTCTGATAGAGTGGTGCATTTTAGTCAATTTTGATGTCAGTATGATTTTCACCCATAGCTATGATGAGTTTTTCACATTTATCATATTAAAGGAGTTATGAGTTTCTTCATTCTAGCCATATAGTAATTACTGATGATTAAGGTGCATTTTATGTCTTCAAGTGAGATGAAATGATAATTATTATTTTCAAATGTCCACCCCTCCATGAGTGCCTCCAGGGCTAATTTCTGACTAGTGCGTTCTTAGGACAAGAGACAGGGTGTGTGCGTTGCACTTTCCGACCTTGCTCAGATGCCAAGAGTGGGCGTGTTTGCCGGCCCTGTTCTGGGACTACAGCAAAGCGTCTCAACCACGGCATCAGCGCTCCGGTCCTCAGGACCCAAGCTTTCTGAAGGTGTCCCCAGGGATGCTGTTGGCTACCAGTTTCAACTCCACCCCTTAATACTGAGAGAGTCCATCCCTATGCAGGTTGATAAGACTTCCGGGATCCCCGAGGAGGAGAAAAGGGTCTGGAATTCTCAAGGCGAAGAAAAGGACAAACACCTTTTTTTCACCTCTATATTCCTTAGTCTCAGTCACATAAAATGTTTTTTTCTTTAAGCGCAAAACTGATGATTACTCAACAACTCAGTTTAGGATTATATAACAAGAATGTATCCTGCTTGAGAACAGTTTAGCCTTCCTGAAAACCTTGTGACTAACCCTGTCCTCTTAAAATGTAAATTATGGGAGTGGGTCTGGTAAGGTCTTTCTATTGTTATGTTCTAATCCTGTGACCCTAAAATGTAAATTGTGGGAATGGGTCTGGTAAAAATTTTTACCACCTTGAGACATTCTTCTTTATTGTAATAACTAATTAGAAAAGTGTACAACTCCCTTGCTTAGACTAGTGAGGGGACACTCTCCATTCCCCTTCTGATGTCTCTGTCAAAAGTTTCTCTGCCCCTTTTCATACTTTAATAAAACTCTGCTACACAAAAGCTCCTGAGTGATCAAGGCTGGTCCCTGGTCCCAAAGCTAAATCTTCTTTGGAGATCATGGATCCCACACGGTTCACCGTAAGCTGTCAGTACTGCATGCAGCCTTCTCACAAGTCGCTTCTCATCTGATGAATTTACTCTCTTCTTGCCCTCTTCCAGTACTGCTGTTTAACCTTGAGCCCAAGAGCAATAGAGACAGCTGAAAAGGAGGTGTGTGTGTGTGTGTGTGTGTGTGTGTGTGTCAGGAGCAAGGTGCTATCTTTTTTAACAGCCCATTTCCTCGAGAGCTGATCTTCTAAATTGGAAAGATCCTTTATCTTGCACGACTGGCTGATGCGGTGTCCGGTTAAGTGATTGCCTTTGAGTGCTGGCACCGGTGACTGATCCCGGCTGACAGGCCCAGGTAACGGGAGCAGGCACCTGCTGCCAGCGGCTGTTAACTGAGGCAACGAGAAAGGGAGGAAAATCCCCTCCATCCGTGGTGCCGAGAAGAAAAGGCAGCAGCGCAGCTGAGACGGGCGGCGAGATGCGGGCCTTAACCAGCTTTCCCTTCTTGTTAGCACTTCAGGCTGAGACGCTGTCTGTGGAGGTGAATCTCACTCCTCTCGCGTGTTCCCTGAAACGCATCTGATTTCTGCCAGTGTCAAGCTATCCTGAGTCGGCTACAAGCAGTCTCTTCCTTGTGTTCATTTTCCTTTTAATATTCTCTCCCCGCAAAATCAATTTTTTTCTAGCAAATAGAAAATGAAGTATGTGACATTTGTTACCAGAAATGAAAATACACTTTCCCTGCTTTTGGTAATTCATTTCTACATCTGTTTTTCCACATTTAGTTTTGGTTATTATTTTGAAACACACTGAACCTTGAAAACTGGCCTAACAACTTGTGTGGAATATATATAGCTATTAAAGAAACCTGAATCTTCAGACAAAGCTTACCAACAAGTTAAGAAGGCAGACTATTATCCAACAAATGTCACTAAAACCTGAGGTTCCACATTGTAAAATTCTTTCCAAGGCCTAATCAGCAGCCCATCTATTTTAAGTGATATTTGACACAGCATTATATTATTGCATCAAAGGCCTGTGGGCAGTCTTACGGCATTCTTGCTCTGATGAGTTTAGCTAAGTGAAGAAGGTTTGGGTGATTCTGGAATCTCTGCTTCAAGTGCAAGCAACTTAGAACCGACTGTGCTTGAATCAGTCTATTGCTTCCCCCCCATGTGCCAAAGTTAGGTGTGCTGTCACGCATAAGCAACTTGCCCAAGTAAGGACTAACGGATTCACTACACACTTAATTCTTACTTGCCAAAGAGGCCAAATCTGGCATCTTCACTAAGAGTGACTGAGCTCACTAGACAATGAAAAGTGCATAAAATAATCGAGGAGGTTAGCTACGTGGCAGTGTGTGTGTTTAACTTAAAAAGAGAACACAAAATAATCAAGAGCTGAATGGTTGATTTAATTTCATTGACAAACAAGTGTTTGAAAGGGAAATCAAGGGAAATATCTTGATAATGGTTTTTGCAGCAATTGAGAGAAAAAGTTTCCTGAAATATTCAGATAATTGTTTTACTTATCCATCTCATTTTTTACTTCAAAATACAGATTTTTTGAGATATTGACAATCAGAAATTTGTCAAATACAGTCATTAAAAGGAGAAATATACTTATGCATATAAGTGAGATGATTTTTTGATAAAAGGAATGAATATGAGTGAATGAAGCTGATAGTTATTTAGCCCCTTCTGTGTTTCAACAATGTTTACACATGTGCTTTATTATTCATTTTTAGTTTATTTTATTGAAGTAGAGTTGATTTGCAAGATTGTGTTAATTTCTGCTGTACAGCAAAGTGAAACAATTTCTTTTTTATGTTTTTCCATCATAGCTTATCACAGATGCTGAACATGGTTCTCTGTGCTATACGGTAGGGCCTATGGCTTATCTGCTCTGTGAATAATAGTTTGCACTTGTTAATCCCAGACTCCCAGTCTCTCCCTCCCTCATGATCTCTCCCCCTTGGCAAACACAAGTCTGTTCTCTACATCTGTGAGTCTGTTTCTGTTTCGTAGGTAAGTCCATTTTCTCATATATTGGATTCCACATGTAAGTGATGTCACATGGTGTGGTCACTGACCTCGAGCCAGACATCATGGCCTGTGAAGTCAGGTGGGCTTTAGGAGGAGGTGAGCAAAGCTGGCAGAGGTGACGGAATCCCAGCTGAGCTGTTTAAAGCCCTGAAAGATGATGCTGTGAAAGTGCTGCACTCAGCCTGTCAGCAAACTTGGAAAACTCAGCAGTGGTGAAAGGACTGGAAAACGTGTTTTCATTCCAGTCCCAAAGAAGGGCAATACCAAAGAATGTTCAGTATACCATAGAATTGCTTTCATTTCTCTTGCTAGAAGATTATACTCGATATCCTTGAAGCTAAGCTTCAGCAGTACGTGAACCAAGAACTTTGAGATGTACAAACTGGGTTTTGAAGAGGCAGAGGAACAAGAGATCAAATTGCCAACCCTTGTTGGATCATGGAGAAAGCAAGGGTATTAAAAAAATAATAACATAAAATCTGCTTCTGCTTCATTGACTATGCTAAGCCTTTGACTGTGTGGATCAAAACAAACTGGAAAATTCTTCGGGAGATGGAAATAACAGACCACCTTACCTGTCTCCTAAAAAGCCTGCATGCAGCTCAAGAAGAAACAGTAGAACCGGAACCACAGACTGTTTGAAGATTGGGAAAGGAATATGTCAAGGCTGATATTGTAGTTCCACATATTTAACTTCCACACAGATTGCATCAATCAAAATGCCGGGCTGGATGAAGCACAAGCTAGAAGCAAGATTGTCAGGAGAAATATCAGCAACTGCAGACATGCAGATGACGCCACTCTAATGGCAGAAAGTGAAGTGAAGAGGAACTAAAGAGCCTCTTGATGAAAGTGAAAGAGGAGAGTGAGAAAGCTGGCTTAAAACTCAACACTCAGAAAACTAAGATCATGGCATCTGATTGCATCACTTCATGGCAAATACATGAGGAAACAATGGGAACAGTGACAGACTTTATTTTGTTGGGCTCCAAAATCACCGCAGATGGTGACTGCAGCCATGAAATTAAAAGACGCTTGCTCCTTGGAAGGAAAGCTGTGACCAGCCTAGACAGTGTATAGGCATCACTTTGCCAACAAAGGTTTGTATCATCAGAGCTATGGCTTTTCCAGTAATTGTGCATGGATCTGAGCGTTGGACCATAAAGAAGGCGAAGTGCCGAAAAATTGATGCTTCTTAATTGTGGTATTGGAGAAGACTCTTGAGAGTCATTTGGGTTACAGGGAGATCACGCCAGTCAATCCTAAAGGAAGTAAACCCTGGATATTCATTAAAAGTGCTGATATGGAAGCTGAAGCTCCAATACTTTGGCCACTAATGCAAGGAACCAACTCACTGGAAAAGTCCCTGACACTGAGGAAGATTGTAGGCAAAATGAGAAGAGGGCAGCAGAGGATGAGATGGCTAGATAGCCTCACTGACTCAATGGACATTGATTTGAGAAAACTCCAGGAGATAGTGGAGGACAGAGGAGCCTGGCATGCTGTGTGCAGTCATAAAGAGTTGGACATGACTTAGCAACTGAACAACAACAGTGATATTTGTCTTTCTCTGTCTGGCTTATTTCACTTAGTGTGATGCTATCTAGGTCCATCCATGTTACTGCAAATGGCATAATTTCATGCATTTTTAGAGCTGAGTACTGTTCTATTGTATATACAATTGTATATTCTATATACGTATACACCACGTCTGATTTATCCATTCTGTTGGTGGATATGTAGATCCTTTTCAAACCTTGGCTATTTAACACATGTATTTAACTGCTAACTGTAAACAGTGACACAGAGAATTCACATTTGAGAATTTAATTTGTTTCATTTCTCACCATGAACACCAATCCATCCTAAGCTCTGCCTCCATTGTTTATAAAATACAAACCCTACTATATAGGACTCTGCACCCCTGACTGACCAGCAGGCATAACCCTGGTCATCCATCCTTCACGCATTTCTCTGACTCAAGCGTTCATTCATCTACCAATTTAACAAACACGGATAACTCTCTATGCTACTCTGAAACTGTGGTATATACAGAAAGAAATAGAGGTAATGTTTGGTTTCTCAACTCTGGTGGCTTATACTGTATATGGAGGACCTGAAACCTGTTACATCTGGGTTTAGAGCCTGACTCTGCCCCTGTCATGGCAGAGATTATTAGTTTCTGCCCCAAATCCATCCTTGACTTTGATTTAGAAACGTTTTCTTCCATCCCACACCACACCAGCAGCATTGCTCTCATTTGTACGTTGCTATGATTGGCCGATAGCTCTTAGAGAGAGGCGTTCGAAGTGGATGGCTTCCAAGAAAAGGCCTTGAGAGGGGGACACAAATCTGCTTGCACCAGTTCCATCTCCCTCATGACTCCTGCTTCCTCAGTGAACTATAAATGTGATTTCCAGAATTCTAGCAGCCACTTTGGGCAATGAGGCAAACTTGAAAATGAATGTCAAGTACATAGTTTGGCAGAGCAGGAACAGAAATAGCATGAATAGGCTCCATATGAATCATAGAGTGCCTACTTCTGAATGCTTAACCTATGAATGAAGTTAACTTGTATTATGTTTAGGTTAACAGTTAACTAACAAAAATTCATTCAGAATTCTTGCCTTGATAACCCCATGAACAGTATGAAAAGGCAAAAAGATAGGACACTGAAAGATGAACTTCCCAGGTCAGTAGGTACCCAATATGCTAGTGGAGGTCAGTGGAAAAATAACTCCAGGAAGAATGAAAAGACGGAGCTAAAGCAAAGACAACAGCCACTTGTGGATGAGACTGGTGATAGAAGCAAGGTCCAATGCTGTAAAGAGCAATATAGCATGGGAACCTGGGATATCAGGTCTATGAATCAAGATAAATTGCAAGTGGTCAAACAGGAGATGGCAAGAGTGAACACTGACATCTTAGGAATCAGTGAACTAAATGGACTGGGATGGGTGAATTTAACTCAGATGACCATTACCTCTGCTACTGTGGGCAGGAATCCCTCAGAAGAAATGGAGTAGCCATCGTGGTCAACAAGAGAGCCTGCAGTGCAGTTCTTGGGTGCAATCTCAATTTAAGCCTGACTTTGGCAATAAGGATTCATGATCTGAGCCACACTCAGCTCCCTGTCTTGTTTTTGCTGACTGTACAGAGCTTCTCCATCTTTGGCAGCAAAGAATATTATCAATCTGATTTCGGTGTTGACCATCTGGTGATGTCCACGTGTAGAGTCTTCTCTTGTGTTATTGGAAGAGGGTGTTTGCTATGACCAGTGCATTCTCTTGGCAAAACTCTATTAGCCTTTGCCCTGCTTCACTCTGTGCTCCAAGGCCAAATTTGCCTGTTATTCCAGTTGTTTCTTGACTTCCTGCTTTGCATTCCAGTCCTCTATAATGAAAAGGACATCTTTTTTGGGTGTTAGTTCTAGAAGATCTCATAGGTCTTCATAGAACTGCTCAACTTCAGCTTCTTCAGCATGACTGGTTGGGACATAGACTTGGATTACCGTGATATTGAATGGTTTGCCTTGGTCACACCATTCAGGTATGACCTAAATAGAATCCCTTACAATTATACAGTGGAAGTAACACATAGATTGAAGGGATTAAATGTGTTAAACAGAGTGTGTGAAGAACTATGGATTGAGGTTCATCACATTGTACAGGAGACAGTGATCAAGACCATCCCCAATAAAAAGAAATGCAAAAAGGCAAAAATGGTTGTCTGAGGAGGCCTTACAAATAGCTGAGAAAAGAAGAGAAGCTATAGGCAAAGGAGAAAAGGAGAGATATAGCCATTTGAATGCAGAGTTCCAAAGGATAGCGAGAAGAGATAAGAAAATGTTCTTCAGTGACCCATGCAAAGAAATAGAGGAAAACAACAGAATGGGAAGACTAGAGATCTCTTCAAGAAAATTAGAGATACCAAAGGAACATTTCATGCAGAGATGGATACAATAAAGGACAGAAATGGTCTGGACCTAACAGAAGCAGAAGATATTATTAAGAAGAGGTGGCAAGAATGCACAGAACTACACAAAAAAAGATTTCCATGACCCAGATAACCACGATGGTGTGATCACTCACCTAGAGCCAGACATCCTGGAATACTAAGTCAGTGGGCCTTATGAAGCATCACTCTGAACAAAGCTAGTGGAGGTGATGGAATTCCAGTGGAGCTGTTTCAAATCCTAAAAAATGATGCTGTGAAAGTGCTGCACTCAATATGCCAGCAAATTTGGAAAATTCAGCAGTGGCCACAGGACTGGAAAAGGTCAGTTTTCATTCTAATCCCAAAGAAATTCAGTGACAAAGAATGTTCAAACTACTGCACAGTTGCATTCATCTCACATGCTAGCAAAATAATGCTTAAAATTCTCCAAGCCAGGCTTCAGGGTACATGAACCATGAACGTCAAGATGTTCAAGCTGTATTTAGAAAAGGCAGAGGAACCAGAGATCAAATTGTCAACATCCATTGGATCATCAAAAAAGCAAGAGAGTTCCAGAAAAGATCTACTTCGGCTTTATTGACTACAGAATACACTTTCACTGTGTCGATCACAACCAGCTGTGGAAAATTCTTCAAGGGATTGAAATACCAGACCACCTTACCTACTTCCTGAGAAACCTGTATCCAGGTCAAGAAGTAACAGAACTGGACATGGAACAACAGACTGGTTCCAAATTGGGATAGATGTACATCAAGACTGTGTATTGTCACCCTGCTTATTTAACTTCTATGCAGAGTACATCATGAGAAACGCTGGACTGGAAGAAACACAAGCTGGAATCAAGATTGCTGGGAGAAATATCAATAACCTTGGATATGCAGATGACACCACCCTTGTGGCAGAAAGTGAAGAAGAATTAAAAAGCCTCTTGTTGAAAGTGAAAGAGGAGAGTGAAAAAGTTGGTTTAAAGCTCAATATTCAGAAAATGAAGATCATGGCATCTGGTCCCATCACTTCATGGGAAATAGATGGGGAAACAATGAGAGATATTTTTGGGGGGCTCCAAAATCACTGCAGATGGTGACTGCAGCCATGAAATTAAAAGACTCTTTCTCTTGGAAGAAAAGCTATGACCAACCTAGATAGCACATTAGAAAGCAAAGATATTACTTTGCCAACAAAGATCTATCTAGTCAAACCTATGGTTTTTCCTGTGGTCATGTATGGATGTAAGAGTTGGTCTATAAAGAAAGCTGAGTGCCAAAGAATTGATGCTTTTGAACTGTGGTGTTGGACAAGACTCTTGAGAGTCCTTTGGACTGCAAGGATATCCAACCAGTCCATCCTAAAGGAAATCAGTCCTGAATATTCATTGGAAGGACTAATGCTAAAGCTGAAACTCCAATACTTTAGCTACCTGATGTGAAGAGCTAACTCAATGGAAAAGACCCTGATGCTGGGAAAGTTGAAGGCAGGAGGAGAAGGGGACGACAGAGGATGAGATGGTTGGATGGCATCACTGACTCAATGGACATGAGTTTGAGCAAACTTTGGGAGTTGGTGATGGACAGGGAAGCCTGGCGTGCTGCAGTCCATGGGGTCACAAACAGCTGGACAGGACTGAGCAACTGAACTGAACTGAACTGAGCAAAAATTAGTAGATGATAAAGCACATCATCTTGGTAAGCCTCTTCTCTCTGAACCTTCTTCTCTTCAGCCTTAAAATAAAACCAGCTTTATAGTGCCAACTAAAAACTGTCACTCACCATCTGGTTCTAGAAGAATTGAATCATTAGCCACTGCAGCTGCTGACCTTCCACAGCCCCTGAAAAGATTTCAGGGTGGAGATCAGGAATGAGGCACTCAGTGCTCTGGCAAAAACTGCCAGAGCAGACTTCAAATAGATATTTTCAGTAGAACATCTGACGAGCCCGCTTTGTTGCATCTTCTTATATCTAGAAAAGCACTGAAATCATTAGCACAGATATCTGCTCCTCATGAGGAGCAGCAGCTTTCTTGTGACTAGCAACAGCCTTCTATCCAAGTGTGTGCTTCACATCATGCCTGCCCCTTAAGTAAAATCACATTTGTACTGACCTGTTCCCTCCTTCTGAGAGTGCCTCAGAGCGACCAGAGAAGCTGTTTCCTGGGCTGGAGTCCTCATTTGACCCCAAATAAAGCTTATGTCATAACTCTCATGGTTTACTTTTTTTTTGTTTTTTTAGAGTTAACTGTTGAATTTTCAGCTAAAAGGCTTAATGTTTATGAAACAGCCAGCACCTAGGGGGAGGCATAGCGGGTATTCCCCGGGCCTGGAACACCCTGAAGTAGCCCTGCCGCTGGATGAGGGTGTGCTTGGCCTTGGTTGGTCAGAATATATGTCTCACAGGGGCTGACCTGGTTTTGAAGACCATGCCAGAATGTGTTATGAAAATTAGCTCCTCATATAAAGAGATTAGTTATAAAAAGCTGAAATCATATTAAGATTAAATAAGAAGTTCAATAGAAACGTCCAAGAACAGTAACACTGAGGGATCCGCTATTCGGTGCCAAACATAAGCGTTTGTGCCTTTTGAACTCCATAACTGTCCTTCAATTCTACAATTTACGAGTTGGTAAAAGAGGAAAATACCAATGAGAAAGATTCATGTCATATCCATGGCGTGCTGACATTCACAGGAGATGAAGCCATTTAAAAAATTATCAACAAAATGTAGGATGTACATCCTACTACTGTGAAAACTGAAAGGTAGGAAAGTCTCATATGAAAAAGCCAAACTTCTGTAAATAAATATTGTCCACATTGCTTTATTCAAACCAGATGCAAGTTCTGTGCAAGTTTTTAAAGTTTAATTTTATTTAATCATTTGCAGTACACCTCAAGTATGTGTATCTCTTTGAAACTGACTCAAATGCTTTTTAGAAATAAGTGGATATGCATTAAACAGCAGTTATTAAATAAGTAAACTGACAAATAAATGTAAAAGTATGTAGTGGAAATAGGTAATACGTAATTTTTTTTCTGACTTTAGGTGTAAAGGATTTATTATTTCAACCTAGTCACAAAATGCAGAAGATTTCCAAAATACTGTTTGTGTTTGTTTTAAACCCTGATGTTTAACCTAATTAACACTAATAAAGGAAATAATAAGTAATACACACCCGCCTCTACATGACGTTTATGGCCTTCAGTGTGATGAAGGAGAGGAAGTACTGGCATTTTGAATGACTCATTAATTAAGTAGGAAAAGGAGAGGGATCCATTGTCACCGCCATGATGAAAGGGGCAAAGGTTTTCTAAGTGCCTGCACTGCCTCGGGACTCGCCCAGGTTCTGCCTGAGACCAGAAAAGAGATCGCTGGATGTCCTTCTGATCTGTCTTCATAGGAAAGCTGAGAATTACAGATGACCCTCCAAATTACTTCCCTTATTATAGAATAAGTGCAACTATCAAAGTGTGCAATCTTTTACTCTGCAGTTAAGAAGAGGGGAAAAGGCACTTCCCTGGTGTCCGTTAAGAATCCTCACTCTCGATGCTGGGGACTCAGGTTCAATCCCTGGTTGGGAAGATAAGATCTCACCTGCTGTGTGGCCAAAAGATTAAAAAAAAAAAAGAAGAAGAGAGAAAAAGCAACATTCATGGGGTCACAGAGAGAAAGGGGAGAATCATGGAGATCCGAACTTGCATTTTGCAAATGAGGAAACCAGGTCTGAAAGAATATAAGTAATTGTTTAGAAATTTTTCTTGGGCTCCAAAATGACTGCAGATGGTGACTGCAGCCATGAAATTAAAAAATGTTTGCTCCTTGGAATAAAAGTTATGACCAACCTGGACAGAATATTAAAAAGCAGAGATATTACTTTGCCAACAAAGGTTCGTCTAGTCAAAGCTATGGTTTTTCCAGTGGTTATGTGCAGTTGTGAGAGTTGGGCTATAAGGAACGCGAGTGCCAAAGAATTGATGCTTTTGAACTGTGGTGTTGGAGAAGACTCTTAAGAGTCCCTTGGACTGCAAGGATATCCAACCAGTCCATCCTAAAGGAAATCAGTTCTGAATATTCATTGAAAGGACTGATGCTGAAGCTGAAACTCCAATACTTTGGCCACATGATGCCAAGAACTGACTCATCTAAAAAGACCCTGATGCTGGAAAGATTGAAGGTTGGAGGAGAATGGAACAGCAGAGGATGAGATCGTCAGATGGCATCACCGATCTGATGGACATGAGTTTGAGTAACTCCAGGAGTTGGTGATGGACAGGGAAGCCTGCCATGCTGCAGTCCATGGGGTCTCAAAGAGTTAGACACAACTGAGTTACTGAACTGAACTGAGGAATTTTTCAGAAATAAGAAAATGTGGCATGGGGCTTATAAGATCAAAATATGATGGAAAGCTAAAAGAAAAAGTGCATGTCTACTGGGCTTAAAGTAGTTCAAAAAATTTGAAAGTAGTTAGAATTTCTGCCATTTGCAAGTGAAAGGATATTTTTCTAGTTTAATTTTCAAATATTCTCCATTTAAAATCAGTGAATGTAATAATGATGATATACTTAAAAATGGTGTTTAGACCAAAAGTGATTTCTGCTCAGATGATGGGCTGGTAGTCTAAAATATTTCAATAAGGAAATAGAAGATACTGCCCTCAAGCCCTTTGGTAACAGGATAGAAAATTATGTGTGTGTGTGTGTGTGTGTGTGTGTGTGTTGCAGCAGGAAGGAGTAGGTAGAAAAGATCTGGAGTGAACAGCTGGATCTAGTCTCAAAAGTTCAGGAGTTCAGAAAGGGGATCTATCTTAAGAGTAAATTCCAGAGTGGATTGAACTGTGTGTGAAAATGAAAATCCGTTTTGATCTCTTGACTTCTTAATGGGCTCCCAAGGTGTCACCAGCGGTAAAGGACCCACCTGCTAACGCAGGAGATGTAAGGGGCCTGGGTTCTATCCCTGGGTTGGGAAGCTCCCCTGGAGCAGGGCGTGGCAACCCACTCCAGTACTCTTGCCTGGAGAACCCCATGCACAGAGGAGCCTGGCGGGCTACAGTCCATAGGGTCACAGAACAGTTTAGTTGAAGTAAAGACCCTCAGAATTTTCCCAATAAAACCACTATCGTGGTTAACACCAATGTCTCAAACTACACATAAGCAACTCAATAAACAGAGTGAACTTCAGTCCAGTCACTCAGCCGTGTCCGACTCTTTGTGACCCCATGGACTGCAGTGTGCCAGGCCTCCCTGTCCATCACCAACTCCCTGAGCCTGTCTAAACTCGTGTCCATTGAGTCGGTGATGCCAGGGGTGTACAATCATGAAAGAAATTATCATTCTCCAGAACTGACTCTAGCCATGTTGCTTTGCACTTCCATTTTCTGGTTCTATATCCTTCCAGTCAGTCTAGGTAAATCTTTTTTACTGTCTTTCCATCCTCTGGGCCAAGCCTTCACCCCCTCTGCCAGTGTTGGAACATTCTACAACCCCCTGATGCTGGCACGATCTGCCTAGTCACAGCAAGCCATGGGTACCCCCCAAGGTGATCACTGATTCTGTGTCCTTTTGCCATGCCAGCGTAAACTTAGAGACCGCACACTGTAAACAGGAGAGAAAACCAGTGCCTCTGGGCAGACAGCTGACTTAGGGCTCTGCCGATATCGTCACACTCCCCTTCCCCACGGCTACAGGCTCACATCGACCTTAGGGCGGCAGGACAAGCGGGCCATCTTGTAGCAGTCTTGAAGAGATGCACGAACCAAGGGGTGCTCAGCTCCGTTCAGCTTTGCATCTTTCCCCCAAGCGAGAAAACGAGACGCGCACACCTGTTAAAGAGACTGCGTGATGCCAAAGTAACAGGAGCACTTTGTAAACAGTTCAGGTAACTCACTTCTTGATTCGCCAAACTGACATACCGTGGAAGACGGCCGCCTGTTGAGGTGGCCTGCTAATCATGGAGTCACATTGTTCCTTGGGTGAGGTAAAAAACTGAGAGATGGGCTTATTCTAATATGAGCATACATTTTAAGATGCCACTGAACCTTCTTAGTTTTGTAGGAGGAATTGTGCTTTCCTAAAGTGAGAGAGTTTGAAGCTAAATAAGTGAGAATTCTTGTCAGAGTGTGGTTAGACAATGAAAGGGAAAGCTCAGAAAATAGTCACGTGTTTCCAAACAATAAGAGAATCTGGTGTTCTAGGACTGATCTTATCAACCAGTGCAAAACGTCAGGCCTCTCTAATGGCGTTGGGCCCTGCCTCTCTCGGAATCAACTACCTGGATCTGAGCAACTCTTAACTTGATGGATATCATTCAGTGGCATGGGATTGCCCTCTATGAGGAAATTGGATAGTTTTTAAAATTGTGTTGATTAAAGAATGCTAACAGGCATTTACTAGGAGGAAGTCTAATGAGGACAGACATCTTACAATTTTAAATTGAAGCACAGCTGATTTACAACGTTGTGCTGAGCTCTCCTGTGGCCGCTAAATGCCTCGGTCATGCACATACACGCATTACTTTCTGTGTTCTTTTCCGTCATGGCTGACCCCAGCAGACTGTATGTAGCTCCTCATACTACACAGGAGGACCTTGTTGTTATCCATTCCAAATGTCCTAGTTTGCGTTTCAGCCAGCCCCAAAACTCCCCTTCCACCCCCTCTCTCACTGCTGTAAGTCTGATCTCTCTGTGACTTCATTTCTGTTTCATAGATAGGACCATTTGTGTCACATTTTAGATTCCGCATTAAGTGATATCATATGGTGTTTGTCTTTTTCTTACTTACTTCACTTAGTATGATGACCTGTAATTTCATCTATGTTGCTGCAAACTACACTGTTTCATTCTCTTTATGGCGGAGGGGTATTCTGTTGTATATGTGCATTACCACATCCTTTTTTTTTCCTTAAAGAGTGTGGAACCTGTGTCTTAACTGATGGTAAGACCAACGAAACAAAATGGGAATGCCAAAATATGTTATGGGTATAAACATTAGGACTGTTGTTTAGTCACAAGTCATGCCCAACTCTTTTCAACCCCCTCGACTGTATTAAGCTCCTCTATCCTTGGGAAGTCCCAGGCAAGAATACTGCAGTGGGTTGCCATTTCCTTCTCCAGGGGCTCCCCCATCAGGGATTGAACCTGTGTCTCCTACACTGGCAGGCGGATTCTTTACCACTAAGCCGCACTGGCGTTCATCGAAAGGAAGAGGTGACACGGCATTTCAGTGGTGAGGGTGTGTCTGCCCCCTGCTGATAGGCATTTAGGTGGCTTCCCGTCCTGGCTATTCTGAGTGTGCTGCGATGCACGCAGAGGCGCGAGCATCTTCCTGAACCAGTCTCATTAGGGTTGATGCCCAGGGCTGTGCCTGCACGACCCTGTGACCAGTCTCATTAGGGTTGATGCCCAGGGCTGTGCCTGCACAATCCTGTGGTAGCTCTAGGTCTAGTTTCCCAAGGAACCTCCATACTGGCTTCTATAGTGGCGGCTCCAACTTACTTTCCTACCAACAGTGTATGAGGGCTCCCTTCTCTTCACACCCTCTGGTACCTGTTACTCGTAGACTTCGGCGACGGCCGTTCTGACCTGCGTGAGGTGGTGCCTCACTGTAGTTTGGATTGCGTTTCTCTCATCATTAGTGACGCTGAGCATCTTTTCGTGTGCCTGCTGGCCATCTGTTAAGACATCTTGCCATTCTTGAGACCATCTGGCGCAAGCAAGAAATGATCTTTATTATACACAATTTTCAAAAAATTAGCCACTAGACAGTCAAATAAATGAAAAGCTGTTTGTATTTATCTGAACCCACAAACAGCAAGTTTTCATAAAATTCTAAGTATTTTAGAAGTTTTATTTTATTTATTTTTGGATGTGTCACGTGGCTTGTGGGATCTTACTTCCTTAATTAGAGATTGAACCCTGGTCCTCAGCAGTGAAAGCACGGAGCCCTAACCACTGGACAACCAGGGAATTCCATGACATTGTTTTAGTATGTGCTGAAGGCTCCAGGAAGTGGAACTATTGTGTGTATGGATTAAAGATCTTCCTTTGTTTTGTAAGGAATTTTACATACCATTGTTTCTTACTTCAAAAAACCACATGCCAACAGCAATGCTTTTCATGGGATTTGGGACGTCATTACACACTCCTATATTAATCCGTATCTGTAGTTGTCACGTTCCAGGAATTCTACAGTTGGGGGAAACATCTGGCTGCTTGATTTACCTTTTAGGGTTTGTGTATCGAAACTAGTATTTCATTATCACTCACTTTCCTTTTTACATTATTTACTTTAGAATTCATGAATTTCTATTAATTTTTGATATGTAGAGATGGTTCAGTAAATATGACTATCATCTCAGGATGCTCAAGAAGCATTACAAAGGACCTGTTATAAAAAGAAGGGGGTGGGGCCCATAGTCTGCACTACTAGTTAACTGGATTCTATGGAGTCTTTGGGTCCTGGACACTGGATTTGTAGAGGCTTCTCATTAGAGTCCAAAGGCATTGCTATTGATATAAAGGGCTGAGACTCAATATTGTGAAAACTGGAAGCCTTAAGCAATCAGAGAGGATTCTTTGGATTTTTATACTAAAATGACATAAAAGTAGACACACAATCTCTAAGCTCCTGCTTGGCGGCAGGCCTGACAGATCCAGCAAGGTGGGAGTCAGTCTGATAAGGGAGGAGGAGGGCAGAATAAGACTTTCTGAGACCTGGAACAGTGCCCAAAGCCAAAGACTAAACAAAGCAACGGAGTGTAAATACCTTCTGGGCACTCTAAAGGATCCCAGTATTACGAAGGAAAAGTCAAAGTGTAAAAGTTCAGGTGTAGGCCCCGTTAAGGAGAAGATAGTGACCGTAAGTCAAGGGTCAAGGGTAAATAATTAATATATGGAGCTGTGTTTCAACAGTCAGCATTGCTCAAAACAGAGATCGTCCAGCCCTCTCCGCAGCCCTGGGCATTTCATCGAGTCACACTGGGCATCTTACCAAGGCACCTCAGCTTCTAAGGATGGGCCCTACCTACAGGTCCCCTCGAGTCTGATAAGCCCCCCAGACTGTGGTACCCTGCTGTAGCATCCCAAAGGAACTAAAACCAAAGCAGTTAGCTCTAGCTTTGGGTTAGAACTGTGTCTTTTGATCTATAAAAGCCACAGCATCTGAAAAAGAAAAGATAACTGACTTATTGTTATGAATGCCTCTCTTCATCCATAACAACAGCTCTTCAATGTCCCAGTTTATACATTTGAGCTAAAAAGAATACTGGGCTTCCCTGGTGGCTCAGTGGTAAAGAATCCACCTGCCAGGAGATGCAGGTTCAATCCCTGGTCCAGGAAGACCCCCCGGAGAAGAAAATGGAAACCCACTCCAGCATTCTTGTCTGGGAAATCCCACTGACAGAGGAGCCTGGTGGGCCACAGCCCGTGGGGTCACAAAGAGTCAGACACGACTCTGGGACTTAAACAGCAAGTAGGCGACCTTTCCTTTTTTTAATGCTGTTGCTTTTATAGATCAGAAGACCCTGTTCTAACCCAAAGCTAGGTTAACTTCTTATTCTGTCTTAGTTCATTTGGGATGCTATAACAAAATACCACAATCTAGGGGCCTTATCAATAACATAAATTAATGTCTCACAGTGTTGGAAGCTGGACGTTCAAGGCGGGATGCCAGCACAGTCAGGTGCTGGTGAAGGCTTTCTTCCAGGTTGCAGACCGCCGCCTTCTCTCTGCGGCCTCACATGACGAAAGGAACCAGGGAGCTCTGTGGGGTCTCTCGTATATGAGCACTAATACGATCTATGAAAGAAAGCTCCACTTTTGCGATCAAAGCACCCATGGAAGTTCTCACCTCCTGATAACATCACACTGAAAACAGGATTCAACATATGAGTGGGGGCAGGGGCGCAGACATCCAGACCATACATAGGTCATGAGGTGGAAATGGACTGCTCCATTGGCGGCACTCAATGAGCCTTGCCTCACGCACTCACGCCTTACATGCCCCTCTCCCACAGGGACTCTGGACTTGGCCAACGGACTTGCTTTGGTCAACGGAGCATCAGCTAGTATGATGCAAGCAGGGAATTAATAAGCATTTGCACATTGCGTGTTCCCTTTTGAGATGCTTATATTACGTCCTTAGTCACTCAGTCGTGTCTGACTTTTTGTAACCTTATGGACTGTAGCCTGCCAGCCTCCTCTGCCCATGGGATTCTCCAGGCAAGAATACTGGAGTGGGTAGCCATTCCCTTCCCCAGGAGGTTTTCCCAATCCAGGAATTGAACTCAGGTCTCTGGCATTCAAGGTGGATTCTTTACCAGCTGAGCTACCTGGGAAGCCCGCTCATACTATGAGGAAGCTCAACTAAGCACACAGCGAGGGTGTCAACTGAAAAAGATGCACAGCTTGAGAGCAGCGAGTTGAGTCTTATTTGGGGCAACATGAGGACCGCAGCCGGGAGGGAGCACCTCAGTCTGAGAGGCTGCGGAGAAGGTCAGTATATAAAATTTTGGTGAAGGGACAGTTCAGTGCATCAAGCGCTTACTTTACAAGAGGTTTTTTGCCAGTCACAAGGGTCTGATGTCATCACGAAGGGGTTTAGTGCTTCTCTAGATAGGAGGAGATGCAAGGACTGAGGTCATAAAATCTGTTCCTGAAAACATGCAGCTATCTGAAGCCCTATCCACCAGCTTCCCTGGAGCACAGAGGCCTGACTCCACCCTGCACTTCTCGGCGGGCAATGAGGTCAACAGCTGTGGCAGCACAGGGCTCGGTCTCCACAGGGGCAGATGTTCAGTCGCTGGCAAATGCTCCTGGCAAGTGCCAGCCTATAGCTGACAAGTGCCAGCCTGTAGTTGGCAAGTGCCAGCCTGTAGCTGACAGGGGCCAAATTGAACACAATGAAAGAAAATAGCCCCGAGATAGAACCGAGGTCCTGAACACATGACTCGAAGGCAGTCATGGGCAGCCCTTGAGTACTGGGACTTGGTCTGTTGAAGCCCTGAACACCGTGGGGACACACACCCATCTTTTGCCCTGGCTCAATTCCCGACTTTCAGAAGGGTGAGCAACAAAAATTACAGGGTGGTGGTTTTAAATCACCAAGTGGCACAAGATAAGCGAGCAGGGAGCCTTCATGACCCTGAGCCAAGGCCGTCGTCCGTGTGAAAGCAAAGACGATGTGGCTTCAACTATTTTTCTATGGAAATGCTGGCAAAAGTCCCTGCTTCTGCTTTCTGGATCAAAATCCAAAGTATCTCTGGATATAATAAGTAGCGTTTTCCAACACAAAATCATATGAGGGTTTGGGCATGACATGGATTAAGTTATTTCCTATTTGTTAGTTTTAAATGTCAGCATCATGCCATTTCTACAGGGTCAGTGGAAATTCTCAAGAACAGAAAATGGTGTGGAAAATTGGAAGTTTGGCTGTTTTATAAAAATGAATATTCACCAAATGAAAAATTTGTTTTTTGATTTAGAGAGTAAGATTGGCAGTCTACAGATCACTGCATTTGCATAGTAATACCATTAATATACTTTCACTGGTCTACAGAATACCATGTAGATTGCCCGTCACATGTATGTACTGTAAGATGTTCAGAAATATTTAACTATTTGCTCCTTTTTAATTTTAAAATTTAGATCCATATACTATGGAATGTGTTTTTTCTTGCAGTAGAGCAAGAGGACTGTGATATTTTATTCTTCCATCAACAGTCTGTTTGGGCAAAATTTGAGCATCTACAGTTTACAGTCTGTAAGATGCCTGGAAGGCCACCCCTCTCTTCCCTATCCTGGCTATAATTACATCATCCCTACTCCATCCTTAGTGAGTAACTGTTTCACTGGAAAACCCGGCACAGATGGGTGATTGTGTGAAAAATCTTGCTTTGCCCTGCTACAGGCTTGAAAGGACTTGTGTTCCTAAGTGCAGAGCCTCTTGGTAAAGACACACCAGTATTTCCACAAAGAGTCACACCATCATCTTTCCTGATATGCTTGTATTGGGTAGATTCCTCAACTGTTTTGACAAGAAAAAACTTCAATTGAACTTTAAGTTGTTTTATTTCCCTTACAATAAAATTATTTTCTAAGATAAATTAAACTGCACACAAACGGCTCTACCTCAACAGCGCAGGTGGCAGCGGTTGTTTCAGCCGTGCTCCCCCGCGCTCCCCCGCGCTCTCCCGCGCTCCCCCGCGCTCCCTCGTGCTCCCCCGTGCTCTCTCGTGCTCCCCGTGCTCCCCCGTGCTCTCCTGTGCTCTCCCGTGCTCTCTCGGGCAGCCACGCCTCCTTCTGTTGTGCTTCTCTTTATCACGCTTTACAGATGCTGCAGTTTTCAGGCGTTTAAGTTTTCTGGCATCTCTGTGTCAAGCAAGTCTCTTGGCATCATTTTTCCAGCACTGTTTTCTGACTTTGTGTTTCTGTATCATATTTCATTTCTATCTCACAATGTTTCAAACTTTCTCATTATTACTATATTTGTCATGGTGATCTGTGATCAGAGAGCTTTGATATTACTCTTGTCATTGTTTTGAGGTGCCATGAGCTTCACCCATGTAAGGTGGTGACCTTAATCAAATATTTCATGTATTCTGGCTGCTCCATGGAAGAGTCCTGCCCCCGCCTCTCTCCCTTTCCTCTGTGTCCCTATTCCCTGAAACTAGTCAGTACTGTCCCTATCATGGCCTGTAAGTGTCCAAGTGACACAGTCACACTCCTCTACTTCCCATCAACAGCTAGAAAGAATTAAGCCCATTGAGGAAGGCATGTCAACAGCCCAGGTTGGCTGAAAGCTAGGCCCTTCGAACCACACAATTAGCCAAGTTGTATGTGCAAAGGAAAAGTTCTTAAAATGTGACTCCAATGAACACAAGATGATAAGAAAGCAAAACAGACTTGTTGCTGACATGTGGAAAGGTTTAGTCATCTGTGTAGAATGTCATATCTGCTACAATATGTTTTTAAGCCAAAACTTAGTTCAGAGCATGGCCTTAGCTCTCATCAAGTCTGTGAAGGCTGAGAAAGATGAGGAAGCTGCAGAAGGAAAATTCAAAGGTAGCAGAAGTCAGTTCATGAACAACGAGGGAAAAAGAAAGGAAGTCAGTCTTCATAACATAAAACAGCAAGGCGAGGGGCTTTCCGGGTGGTCTGGTGGTTGAGAATCCATTGCACAATGCAGGGAATGTGAGTTCCTTCCCTGGTTGAGCACTGAGATCCCACATACCTCAGAGCGACTAAGCTTGTGCACCACAGCTGCTGAGCCCAGTGACGCAGCTGGAGACTCCGTGCACCTCAGCAAGGGATCTCACATGCTGCAACTAAGACCCAAAGCAGCCAGATAAACAAATATTTAAAAATGCAAGGGGAAGAAGCAGCAAGTTATCTGGAAGATCAGGCTAAGATAATTAACACAGGTGGCTACACTGAAAAGCAGCTCTTCAGTGTTGATGAAACAGCTTTACTTTGGAAGATGCCATCAGGGACTTTCATAGCTAGAGAGGAGAAGTCAATGCTTCAAAACTTCAAAGGTCAGGAAGACTATCTAGTTAGGGGTAATGCAGCTGGTGACTTTAAGTTGAAGATCATGATCACTCACCATTTCAAAAATCCTAGGACCCCAAAGAATTAAGCTCCATTTACTCTGTGCTCTCTAAATGCAACAACAAAGCCTGGATGATATCACATCTATTTAAAACATGGTTTACTGATTATTTTAAGCTCATTCTTGAGACCTACTGCTTGGGAAAACAGATTCCTTTCAAAATATTACCGCTTATTAACAATGCACCTGGTCACCCAAGAGGTCTGAAGGAGTGATGAACAAGTACAACAAAATTAATGTTTTAATGCCTGTTAATACAACGTCCATTCTGCAGCTCATGTATTAAGGAGTCACTTAGATTTTCAAGTCTTTTTTTTTTTTTTAAGAAATCATTTTGTAATGCTATAACTGTGATTCTTTGATGCATCTGGGTAAAGAAAATCAAAAACCTTCTGGAAAGGATTCATCATTCTCTTTTTAAAAAATACTTGTGTATTTAGTTGGCTGCTCTGTCTTCGTTGCAGCACAAAGGACCCTCCGTCTTCGCTGCAGCACGTGGGACCTTTAGCTGTAGCAGATTCTTAGTTGCCGCACGTGGGATCTCGTTCCCTGACCAAAGATCAAACCCAGGTGTCTACATTGGGAGTGTGGAGTCTTAGCCACTGGACCACCAAGGAAGTCCCAAGACATCGCCATTCTAGATGTCATCTTAAAACATTTGTGATTCACAGGAAGTCAAAATATCTACATTAACAGGAGTTTGGAGGACACTGATTCCAATCCTTATGGATGACGTTATGGTGCTCAAGGTGTGAGTTGAGGAAATAACTGCAAATGTGGTGGCTGGACTGTGAAGAAGGCTGAGCACTGAAGAACTGATGCTTTTGAACTGTGGTGTTGGAGAAGACTCTTGAGAGTCCCTTGGACTGCAAGGAGATCCAACCAGTCCATTCTGAAGGAGATCGGCCCTGGGATTTCTTTGAAAGAAATGATGCTGAAGCTGAAGCTCCAGTACTTTGGCCACCTCATGTGAAGAGTTGACTCACTGGAAAAGACCCTGATGCTGGGAGGGATTGGGGGCAAGAGGAGAAGGGGACGACAGAGGATGAGATGGCTGGATGGCATCACGGACTCCATGGGCGTGGGTCTGGGTGAACTCCGGGAGTTGGTGATGGACAGGGAGGCCTGGCGTGCTGCGATTCATGGGGTCGCAAAGAGTCACAACAACTGAGAGACTGAACTGAACTGAACTGTGGTGGAAATAGCAAGAGAACTAAAGTTATAAGTGGAGCCTGAAGATGTGACTGAGTTAGGAAAATCTCAGGATAAAACACTAAAGGATAAGGAGTTGCTTCTCGTGGAAGAGCAGAGAAAGGGGTTTCTTGCAATGAAACCTGCTCCTGATAAATGTGCTGTGAAGATGATTGAAATGACAACAAAGGATTTAAAATATCTTTGTTATTTAGTCACTAAGTCCTGTCCAACTCTTTGCAACCCCATGGATTGCAGTGTGCCAGGCTTCCTTGCTCTTCACTATCTCTCAGAGTTTGCTCAAACTCATGTCCATTGAGTCCATGATGCCATCCAATCATCACATCCTCTGTGATCCCCTTCTCCTCCAGCCTTCAATCTTTCCCAGCATCAGGGTCTTTCCCAGTGAGTCAGCTCTTCACATTAGGTGGCCAAAGTATTGGAGCTTCAGCTTCAGCATCAGTCTTCTAATAAATATTCAGGATTGATTTCCTTTAGGATTGGCTGGTTTGATCTCCTTGCAGTCCAATAGATTTCAAGAGTCTTCTCCAACACCACAGTTCAAAAGCATTTTCCCAACCCAGGGACCAAACCTGCATCTCTTTCATCTCCCGTATTGGAAACAGATTCTTTATCACTAGTGTCACCTGAGAAGTCCTTAGAATATTACATAATCCTATTTGATAAATCTTAGCAGGTGGTGTCTGTGGTAAAGAATCCACCTGCCAGTGCAGGAGACATAGAGACGTGGGTTCAGTCCCTGGATCGGGAAGATCCCCTGGAGGAGGAAATGGCAATCCAGTCAGATATTCCTGCTGGGAGAATCCCATGGACAGAGGAGTCTGGTGGACTGCAGTCCATGGGGTCACAAAGAATCGGACACGACTGAAACGACTTATCTCGCATGCATTTGATAAAGCGGCAGCCGGGTTTGAGAGGGCTGACTCCAATTTTGAAACAAATTATATTATGGATTAAAATGCTATCAAACAGCTTGCATGCACAAATAAATTGTTCATAAATTAAAGATTCAACTACTGTGGGAAACTTCATTTCTGTCTTATTTTAAGAAATTCCCACGGCCACTCCAACCTTCAGCAACTACCATCTTGATCAATCAGCAGTCATCAACAATGAAGCAAGACCCTCCAGCAGCAAAGATTATAGCTCATTGGAAGCTCAGATGACAGTTTGCAATTTTTATCAATAAGGGCTTTTTAATTAAGGTATGTACATTTTTTAGACACACTCCTCTTGCACACTTAATAACTATGGCATGATGCTAACATAACTTGTATGCACCGGGAAACAAAAATGTATGTCCCTCCCTCGATCACAGTGTTCACTTTACTGAGATGGTCCAGAACCAAACACCCAGTACCTCCACGGTATGCCAGTAATGCTTTTGCAGAATAAATTTGAAAGAGAATGTCATGTGTTTTATTTTCAATTCCACACTAGTTCTGTAAACCTACTTCCCTGATTCTTCAACCATGACCTATTCCAATCAGAGGTTATCACATTTCAGATATTTCTGAGGTGGTAGAAGGGGAAAGCATAAAAGGAAAAATGTAGCCATACTTGCAGGCTACCATGGAGAATCTTGAGCTGAGAAGCTGGGAACCGCCATGCCATTTCCAATTTAAATGAATAGCCAGGGCAGTGTCAGAAGGAGGTAGGCGCCTGCAGGAGAGGAACGAGGAAGAGAAGGAAGGAACTCGATGAGGCAGGAAGTGAGTGAGGACCTTCCTTCAGGCTTATGTCAATCTCGCTGATACTGCTCTGTGGTCGCCTCACAGTTTTACCCCCTCCCCAACCTATGCTTTCACTGTTTCTGTTCGTCTTTTGGCTGTACACGGTAACTTCCCTGAATGTGAATCTTTAGATACAACTGTCATACGTTAGGAAGGCCACTGATTAGCAAAACTTTCAAGGCTCCTGAAGAGACAGGGTAACCTCCAGCCATGAATCCCACCGGGTGCTATAAAATGCCCTGGAGAAAGTCTGAAAACACAGTTCTCTCCTGCTCTTATGAGGCGCTTTGGAGCAAGCCACTTAACCTTTCTTCAGCCCAAGGTTGTTGTGAATACTGAAAAGAAAGCCAAATGCTTTACTCTGTGGATCTCAAGAGCTACTTTCAAGAAAGTTACCAGTCAGATATTACTGCAACAAGGAAAAAGGGTCAGAGTTCCTAATTTTCATCCCTGAAACCATTTTCACATGGACACCATGCAGTTGGTATACATATGTTTGTCTCTCCAGGCTTTATACTCTATATTTTAATTTCATGGTAAAGCTGAATACACACCTTTAAACTGCAATTTTGTAAATGAACCTTTAGTTTCACGTTGTACAAGAGTCACAGAAAATAAGATGCAATGGATTAGATAGCAAGTATTTTTATGTCATACACAGAATACGTGCAGGTGTATATTAGGTATATTCAGTGGTGGCTTCCCTGGTGGCTCAGATGGTAAAGAGTCTGATTGCAGTGCAGGAGACCCAAGTTCGATCCCTTGGTCAAGAAGATCCCTTGGCGTAGGAAATGGCAACCCACTCCGTACTCTTGCCTGGGAAATTCCATGGACAGAGGAACCTGGCCGTCTATACTCTGTGGGGTTGCATAGAATCAGACATGACTGAGTAACTAAACAACAGCGATAATAATTACTTCAGGGTCAATCCAGAGAATCCAGGATAATCTCCCCATCTCAAGATCCATAATATAATCGCATCTGCAATTATATTCCTTTCATGATACAGAGTAACGTTCTCAAGTTCCAGGGATTAGGATACGTGTATCTTACCACAGTCACTCACTAAGCTAAATTAAATATCCTATTACATGCCTGTGGGATATGCAAAGCAATTTGAATCTGTCATTTGAAACTTAAAGACAGAAATGTACAAGAGCAGGAAGCAAGCAAACATGTTGACTAGATTTAAAAAGATATAGAAGGAAAACACAAAGTGATATCTGAAAAGAAGATAAAATTATAAAGCACTCAAGGAAGAATAAGTGTAAAAGAAAAGTAAATAGACACATTATAAACAGACAATGGAGGAGACGCCGGAGACTAGGGTTCAATCCTTGGGTCCAGAAGATCCCCTGGAGAAGGGATAGGCTACCCAATCTAACATTCTTGCCTAGAAAATCCCATGGGTGGAGGAGCCTGGCAGGCTACAGTCCATGGGACTGCAAACAATTGGACATGACTGAGCGACTTCACTATTATATAAACAGACAAGAGAGTGAAAATGAGATGGCAATGTTAAAAAAGAGTCAGAGAGAAAACGGTTGAAATGGAAAAGAAGGAAAGACACCATGATACGTGCTAGAAAAGAAGAGGAAAACATCTGAACAGAACAGATGTGCAAAATTATGACCCAAAAAAAATTCCTAGACATAATACAAAACTTGAAAGGTCCCACCAACTTGCCATAAGTGTGAGTGGGCAAGAATCAGTTTTGCGGTGTGTGTTACTAAGATGATTAGAATCCAAAGGGAAAGAGTATATCCTCAGTGTTTCCAGGCAAAAGGACGAAATAACTTAGAAGGATAAGATAATTATACAAGCCTCAGTCTTCAAAACAACATATACAACGAGGCACAGCGGAGCAGCAGTTCCTAAAAGCAGAGTCAGCGAAAGCTTTCTTTTTTTATTTTTCATTTCACCTTTACCATTTTTTAAATTAAATTAAATTTATTTTATTTTACTTTATAATACTGTATTGGCTTTGCCATACATCAACATGAATCCACCATGGGTGTACACGTGTTCCCAATCCTGAACCCCCCTCCCACCTCCCTCCCCATACCATCTCTCTGGGTCATCCCAGTGCACCAGCCCCAAGCATCCTGTATCCTGCATCGAACCTAGACTGGCGATTCATTTCTTATATGATGTTATACATGTTTCAATGCCAGTCTCCCAAATCCTCCCACCCTCTCCCTCTCCCACAGAGTCAAAAAGACTTTTCTATACATCTGTGTCTCTTTTGCTCTCTCGCATACAGGATTATCGTTACCATCTTTCTAAATTCCATATATATGCGTTAGATACTGTATTGGTGTTTTTCTTTCTGGCTCACTTCACTCTGTATAATCGGCTCCAGTTTCGTCCACCTCATTAGAACTGATTCAAATGTATTCTTTTTAATGGCTGAGTAATACTCCATTGTGTATATGTACCACAGCTTTCTTATCCATTCATCTGCTGGTGTTTTCTTTATTAAGTACCAAGTTTGTTGGAAAATAATTTTTAACACTCAGGTGCTCAGAGAAGGTTTCACTCATGCATTCTCTCTCTGGCGTCTACTAGAAATGAACTTGACCCAACCAGGATGCAAAGCTTTGACCGACAGAGCAATAGTGAGTGTTTTATATACTGAATTTTACAACTGAGTCTAAAGCAAAACGTGAACAAAGAATGTGCGCACATGATATGCTCTGGTAAAATAGAGAACGTGACTGAAGAACAGGAGCATATGAGAGAGAGAGGAAAAAGGGTCATGGGTTATTGTGTAGAGATACCAATGAATACTGGCAGAAAGTGATAGGTGAGTAAGAAGCACGAGAAAGGGGATTGAGAGCACTTTAAGAAGTGTAAAAATAAAGTTATCTCTAGAACAAACAGCATTAGCAACAACTGAAATCTTCATCTTTACCAAAATAAAAATTCAAAGCAGAGAAGACATGCCAAATACAGAAAGAAACACAGTAAGTACAATATGCACAGTAAACATGAAACAATCCAGCAGTTGAGCCCAAATGTGTCAGTCACAACAGAGGTCCATGGGCCTCGCTTGCATTCTGAAGGAAACGCTTCCCCGAGTTGGGTGAGCGCTTCCCTGGCGCTCTGGTGGTGAGGACTTTGCCCTCCAGTGCAGGAGGTGTGAGTTTGACCCCTGGTGCGAGGGCTAAGTTCCCCCATGCTCCACGCTCAAAAAGTCAAAACGAAACAGAAGCAGCACCATAAGAAATTCAATAAAAGCTTTAAAAATGGGCCACATCAAAAACATCTTTTTAAAACATTGGATCAGGAAGCAAAATCTACCTCAAAGCGTCTGCAAGAAAGTACCAAAACAGTGACTGAAGGCCAAACATAAATGCAAGGACAGAGGCAAAGGAGAGTTATATGAAAGCATTGATTGCAATTCTGATAGCCAAACAAAATTGAAATCAGACCAAAAAAAAAAGAAATTTAAGAGAGCTGTATCATGCTAAGAGCAGACGCTAGGGAGAAAACAGTGTTGCGTTCTATGTCTAATTCTCTCCATAAGGTTGAGATGACAGCAGAGAAAATGGAACCCCCATACTCCCGCATATGCAATGGTAATGATAACTTGATCACACAGATATTGCTGTCTTTCTGAAATAAACCCAATCTACCTTCAGATAATGGGGAAGCAATTCCTGGCATCAACCAAACATCAGCATTAAGCTGAGCAGCATTTCACGTGCTATTTGCGGCACTGTCCAGAGTATTCTCAAGTGCTCCTCAAGAGGAGTTTTTAAGGACATATCATCTAAAACTGAGAACTTCCTGACTCTTTTTGGACTTCTGAGATGACTGAACTATATTTCGTGTGTGAATCTCCAACGGGAGTAACCTGAGACTCCTGTGGTGACACAAGGAATGATTGCCAGAAGTACGCCTGCTGCTGCTGCTGCTGCTGAGTCGCATCAGTCGTGTTCGACTGTGCAACCCCAGAGACGGCAGCCACCAGGCTCCATCCCTGGGGTTCTCCAGGCAAGAACACTGGAGTGGGCTGCCATTTCCTTCTCCAATGCATGAAAGGGAAAAGTGAAAGGGAAGTCGCTCAGTCGTGTCCGACTCTGTGCGACCCCAGAGACAGCAGCCCACCAGGCTCTCCCGTCCCTGGGATTCTCCAGGCAAGAGTACTGGAGTTGGGTGCCATCGCCTTCTCCGAAAAATTAATCTCACCAATACTGTCTCTAATAGTTTGCCACCTACAGAATTTCCAGACGTGTTTTCAGTTTGTAGAGTAAATAGAGAATTGGGAACCTCAGTCAGTCTTGACTAGAAGTTGGAACTATTCGTTGCAACAGTAGAACCTGAAAGAACAGACATTCAGAGATGGAGTGTGTTTGTGCAATCTAGGGAAACGGTGAAGATGACCCTCCGTACAAAGCAGACGTGGAGACACAGAGCATGGGCACAGGGAAAGGGGGAAGGGGAGGGGGGGCTGGAGACTGGAGACTGACACGTGGGTCCTATCGACCCGAAGCTCAGAGTCGATGGCTAATGAGAGTCTTCCGTGTGGAACAGGAGCTCTCCTCAGTGTTCGGTGGGCATCTAAAAGGGAAGGAAATCCAAAACAGAGGGGATATATGGATACGTATAGCTGATTCACTTTGCTGTACAGTAGAAAGTAACACAGCATTGTAAAGCAACTATATTCCACTAAAAATTATTTTTAAGGAAACAAAGATGTGAGCTGATTTTATAAGATTTGAGGACACCTTGGGGCATATAAGTTATCAGATTTACAAAACCCCCTGAATGAACTATTTATGCAAACATAAAGCAAAATTCATACTAGAAAACCCGATATTGATGTATTTGTGACTGTAAGGCCTAATCAATGCAACAATATAAATATAAAAATTAAATATATTGTAATCATGAGTTTATTCATTGTCTTTTCCTGTGGATGAACTGCTATACTTTTTTATCAAGAGAATGAAAATTTAATTTTTAACATTGTAAATAGTGTGTTCATGTATTCTAAGGGTTTAAATAGTAAAAATGAGAATGATCCCAATTCCATTACTAACATGACCCAGACACCACCAAAAGAGAAGGCTAAGTGCCTGTGTTAATAACAGGCAGAAACACAGCTGGATGAGGAAGGCGAGTGATCAGAACAGAGCATGTTAATAATATGTATGGAAGAACTTGGCCGTGAACTGGGTGGAGAAGTAGACAGTCTCACAAGTTTGGGATTAGATACGCAAGTCCTTCTAAACCAATTAAAAGCTTTTTGATCTCCCCCAATGACATTAATGCTCAATAAAAAGCAACCACTGAATCAGCTTGACATTCTTCACTTCACTTATCTGACGGGCTTCCCAGGTGTCCTCGTGGTAAAGAACCCGCCCGCCAATGCGGCAGGCCTAAGAGATGTGAGTTCCATCCCTGGGTCAGGAAGGTCCCCTGGAGAAGGAAATGGCAACCCACTCCCGTATTCCTGCCTGGAGAGTCCCACGGACAGAGGACCCCGGTGGGTTGCAGTCCATACAGTTGAAAACAGTTGAACACGACTGAAGCAACTTAGCAAGCACACGTCTCATTTTGCTTTTTCAAATTAATAATTGGTAAGTAGAACCCTGGATCTACTGTAGGATGGTGAGCCTGGATTCAACCAAAGATTACTAGGGAAAGTGAAATAGAGATGCTTAGGATTGATAGATCTTGAAAGAAGTATGCGGCATGCCTCAAGGGTCCACATGGGGAAGTTAACGCAGAGCTCAGGCAGAGGCAGCCTCAGAGCTTAGGACTGTCTCTTTATTAGGGTTAGTGCGTGGGGTGCTTTTGGGTAGCGAGGCTAAGGCTGGATGAGTCCATTCAAACCAGAACAATGGAGCTTTAACAAACTCCCTGGGAGTCTTCTCTAAGAAGCACACAGGGAGGGCCCTGGGAGAAGAGGGAGACTTGACCATAAGGGCCGTTGGCAAGGTCATATCGGAAATTTACATTTGCTTGTGACTCTGCCAGCTATTATCTAGAGTGTGAAAGGATTTCAATCTGAAATGAAATGGAGAATCCCACACATTTAAGGTGGCGGGGGGTGGGGCAAGGTGGGCAAAGGGGACAATCTCAAGAACAGCGAGACTCATTTCCCCTGCCTGATCTACAGAAAACTGCGATTGATCTCCTGACCAGTGACTGTCTGCCAAGAGTCCCCCCCCTTAAGCCAATTAATTTACCACATGGACTCTAATCTGGACATCCCACCCTCAGGCAGTCTTTGCATTCCAAGCCTGTAAGTACCACCCATCCCAAACTCTCACAGACTTGCCCATAGTTGGCTGCAATTTGCATTTCCCAAATTATTTTATTTTTTTATCCACTGTTCCCCCCTCCCCTGCTCCACTCCACCCCCTCCCGCCCCGCCCGGCCCCAGAAAGCTCAAAATTCAGAAAACAAAGATCCCTGCCTCCTGGC
>SJXQ01011647.1:91451-141155 GCA_006408695.1 Aepyceros melampus
GCTTTACAATACTGTATTCGTTTTGTTACACATTGACATGAATTAGCCATGAGTGTACATGAACTCCCAATCCCGACCCCCACCTCCACCCTCCCGCCCCACACCCTCTCTCTGGATTATCCCCGTGCATCAGTCCCTATCATCCTACATCCTGCATCAAACCTGGACTGGCAATTCATTTCGCTTATGATATCACACATGTTACACTGCCACTCTGCCAACCCATCCCACCCTCTCCCTCTCCCACAGAGTCCAAAAGGCCGTTCTATAGGTACTTTGATTTGAAGAAGATAGTTTGAAATTGGTTTCTAAATCTCTGTGAAGATTTTAATGAAAATGAGTACATGTAAAAAAAAAAAGTGTTGAAATCCTGTCCAAATGCCCTCTAAACTCTGCTCATAAACTGTCAATTTGGCCAATAAATCAAAAGTAAATTTTGAAAAATTCCATTCAGTTTATAAACATCTTACAAAAGAAAACAAAAAGCTTTTACCTTGTTGAATTTTCTGCAAACCTTTACACACCAGTACTAAAGTGTGTGATTTGCTCATCTGTGAGAGTGAGGATTTTGTAGTGAGAATTTTTTTTTAAATCCCTTTTCAGGAAATGTGCAGAGGAACATTTACGGTGTTTAGACTTGATTGAAATAATAGGTGATAGCCGTTTACGTGTCTAGAGGATGACTCTGTGATGAAGAGAGTCATTGTGTCTGACTCTTTCTGACCCCGTGGACTGTAGCCCACCAGGCTCCTCTGATCATGGGATTCTCCAGGCATGAATAGTGGCACGGGCTGCCATTTCCTTCTCCAGGGGATCTTCCTGACTCAGGGATTGGTCTCCTGTGTCTGATCTCATGTGTCTACTGCACTGTGGGTGATTCTTAACCACTGAGTCACAGGAGATATATTGAAATGTTGGCCTATTGTAAAATCATATTTCAAAAGTTTGGGACAAGAAAAATGTTCTTCAATTCAGAAATATTTACATGGAGGATAAAAAAATGGGAAAAGAATTACAATAAAACAGAAACTTGTGTGCTGTTTCTCTTAAACTGTTTACTGAACTTAAAAGGGCCATAATGAGTCACAGAAAGGATGACCTGGCTGCTCGTGAGTTCTTTGATACTACGTGTGGGCTGCAACAAAAATTCATATAATGAAATACATGACACAGTTACTGGAAATTTGAAAGTGCATCTACAGAAAAGGGAAGCCAAGTTTAATAGGACTTTCTCAATATCTTTACAAAAACTGTAATTTAAAATTTGGAGTCCAATTTTGATTTTACAAGTTCAAATTATCTCTGGGTATTAAAACCATTTTCCTGTAGGAATGCAACTTATGATGAAATCCATTGAACTTCTGAATGCTTAAAAATGATGGGTATTTAGACATGGCTAATCTATATAAAAACTTTATAGATAAAATGGCCTGAATGGCAAGCTGTTCATCTGCCAAACAAGCATATAGATACAATGAGGATGCCTTTATTGTGCTTTTTATTTTAGTCACTAAAAAAGGCATGTAGCTTCGTCTCATTCTTCTTTTAATTTGCAGTTCATTAATGACATATGATGTCAGCATCTTTCTCTTATGTTTATTTGCCATCTGTGCATTTTCTTTGTTGAGTTTCAAATATTTTTCACATTTCATAATTGGGGTCTTTGTTTCTTTTTTATTGAAGTATTTTGTTTTTGGTTTTATAGATTATTTTTTAAAGCACTTAAGACAATTTAAATATAAGTCTAAACAGAGTTACTCTCAAGGTCCACGATGATGCAGAAATGCATTCTTTCTTCCAGACACTCACCAGCATCTTCCAAGCTTTCTCTTAGTGAAGAAAAAGGGTCTGATATTTCATTCATATATATCCTTCTTATCTACCAAATAATCTGTAATGTTGATGCAGCAAGAGTGGGCACCCTTGTCTTTTTCCTGGACTTAGAGGAAAAGCTTTAAACTTTTCACCACTGAGTATGGTGCTAGCTGTTGGTTTGTCATGTGTGGCCTTTATTAGGCTGAGATATGTTCTCTCTATGCCCACTTCATTGAGTTTGTTTCTTTACTGTTGAGTTTTGACTTCTTCATATATTTTCCATGCAAGTCCTTTGTCTGACATGATTTTAGCAAAGTTCTTTTCTCAATCAGTAACTTATCTTTTCATTCTCCTAATAGTGCCTTCATAGCATTTTTAATTTCAATGATATTCCACTTGTCAATTTTTCTTGATTGATTGTGATTTTGGTGTTATATCTGAAAACACTCCAGGAGCCTTGTAACTCTTAAACCAATCAGTGCTGAGCCTCCAGCAATTAGGACTTGTGTAGTCCTTCTGGTACATGGTTCAATCATGTGTTTTTGCTCCAAGTAAGCTGTGAATTCCTTTAGTCAACTGTCTCTTCAATGTTAGGGTAGGGTTTTGATCTATAGCCTCAGTTCTTTGATGATCAAGGAATAGTTGGTGATTTTCAGTTCGTTCGCCTTTTTTCCTATTTCAGGGATAGGATTCGTAGCTTCCAACCTCTTTAGTTGGTGATTTTCAGTTCGTTCGCCTTTTTTCCTATTTCGGGGATAGGACTCATAGCTTCCAACCTCTTTACATGTCAGACCAGAAGCCAAGAGTCCCTGGGTGACATGATTGGAAAATTGATATTTAATTCCTAAAAATTGAAAAGGACTGCCATTACTGGTAAGTAAAACCCTAAGTACTCCATGCTCTCATACTTCTGTTGAAAGCCTGTTTAGTTTGATGTTGTCATATTAGACTAGCACCGAGAATCAACGTAGTACAGCTTTGATAAGAAAAAAATTTCAAGTCAAAGTGAATTTTACCTTTAACTGTGTTCAATTTTGCCACAAAATAAAAAGAATAAAAAGACATCCTAAAGGCAGAATGAAGTTCAGAGAAGTATTACTGAAAAGAAACAGAAAGATTAAAAGTATCCTATTCTATTGTGGAATGGAAAAAAACCCACACCATTGTTATTTTTAAATAAAATTTAGGTAATATTTCTTTAATTCTGTCCATTATGTTGATGTTCTCCTTTAAAAATTCTTAAATTTATGTACGTCTAGAATATACAATAATGCGACCTGAAAAATAAAGAATTTTTAAAGTTAAACCACAAAATCAAAGAGCAGAAAGGAACATAAAGTTACTGCTCTATTTTTCACACGTTGCCTTTTATTAGTCCTACTGTTAGTTACTATTAATTGTCACTGTTACTAGGCTTGTTGTTGTTGTGCTTAAATAGTAGCTATACGTAACAGAAGATTCCCAGGTGGAGCTAGTGATAAAAAAAAAACTGGCTCGTCAATGCAGGAGACGTGGGTTTGATCCCTGGGTCAGGAAATATCGCGCAGGAGGGCATGGGTACCCACTCCAGTATTCTTGCCTGGAGAATCCCACCGACAGAGGAACCTTGTGGGCTACAGTCCATATAGTCACAAAGAGTCGGACACAGCAGGAATAACAACAATTAAAAAAAAAATTAGATAACAAAAAGGAATACAGAATTTCAAGCATCTGTTTTTCCTATTTTTGTGTTAAAGTAATAACTCATACTTTAATATGTAGACAATTATTTCATACATTCTATTATTATAGTATTTTTGTCTGACATGCCTTTGTCCATAGCTGCCTTTCTAAAATTCGGTCACCCTATTTAACCTTCACACTAAGAAGTATAGGCTTTCTCATGGAAACTTGGGAGCTCGAGGCAATGGCCAAGGAGCCAGCATAGAAGCAGGTATAACAGATACCATGATGAAACCGCAAGAGCTGTCCAAGCCCACAAAGTATCTGCCACTCATTCTTTAATAAAACCCATCCAATATTGCCAGCCTTCTGCAAGACCACAGGGAATACAGGGAAGGGATTTATACACAAGATTGAAAATGGATGGGCAAGAGGATATAAACTCTATACACCAGCAGTACCCCAGGATGAAAATGTGCAAGAAATACGTGAAACCTTGGTTCTGACAAGGAGGTCGATCAAAGGTGAGGCCCAGTGTCTAGAGCATCGCCCAGCTGGAGCCACAGAGGAGGGCTTCTACGGAGCTAGGGTGGCAGAAGCAGCAAGGGTCTAAAACTACCCGTGAGCATGGGAGACCTCTACAGACACCTAGAACTGTTGGGAGAAATAAGAAAGCCTGAAGAACTTGCATAGATGGAGGCAAGGTATAATGACAGAGAACACATTGCTATAAAGATGGTAGGCTGCAAGCTAGCAATGATGCTTGTATTAATTTGACCTTATTTGCATATAAGGAGGAAGCTGGGTGACATTCAGGTGTCTGTATCTATAAGGCTACCTTTGTTAATTGAATATCCTTATAGTGAAATTCAAATCCTTATAGTGAAATTCAAATCCTTATAGTGAAATTCAAATCCTTATAGTGAAAAAATATTGTGTCTTCCTCCCTAGCACTCTTTCTCTTTTTGGAAACTGCTGGGTTCATCTTCCCATGTGAATCACCCTGTCCACTGGTCTGAGTGAAACAGAACGTGCTGGGGCTGCAGCGGTTGGCACGTGATGCAGTACAGGTGATCACAGCTTCCAGGGTCTGGTCACAGGGACTCTCACGGGGCAGTTGACTCATAAAGGCCAACACAGTTCAGTTCAGTTTAGTCGCTCAGTTGTGTTGTGTCCAGCTTTTTGTGACCCCATGGACTGCTGCACGCTAGGCTTCCCTATCCGTCACATCTCCCAGAGCTTACTCAAAACCATGTCCATCGAGTCAGTGATGCCATCCAACCAGCTCATCCTCGTCATCCCCTTCTCCTCCCACCTTCAATCTTTCCCAGCGTCAGGGTCTTTTCCAATGAGTCAGTTCTTTGCATCAGGTGGCCAAAGTATTGGAGTTTCAGCTTCAGCATCAGTCCTTCGAATGAATACTCAGGACTAATCTCCTTTAGGATGCACTGGTTTGATCTCCTTGCAGTCCAAGGGACTCTCAAGAGTCTTCTCCAACACCACAGTTCAAAAGCATCAACTCTTTGGTGCTCAGCTTTCTTGTTATGACCAACCTAGACAGCATATTAAAAAGCAGAGATATTACTTTGTCAACAAAGGTCCGTCTAGTGAAGGCTATGGTTTTTCCAGTAGTCATGTATGGATGTGAGAGTTGGACGGTAAAGAAAGCTGAGTGCCAAAGAATTGGTGCTTTTGAACTGTGGTGTTGGAGAAGACTCTTGAGAGTCCCTTGGATCATGAGTAGATCCAAACAGTCCATCCTAAAGGAGATCAGTTCTGAGTGTTCATTGGAAGGACTGATGCTGAAGCTGAAACTCCAATACTTTGGCCACCTGATGAGAAGAGCTGACTCATTTGAAAAGACCTTGATGCTGGGAAAGATTGAGGGGAGGAGGAGAAGGGAACAACAGAGGATGAGATGGTTGGATGGCATCACCAACTCAATTGATGAGTTTGGGTGGGCTCCGGGAGTTGGTGATGGACAGGGAGGCCTGGCGTGCTGTGATTCATGGGGTCGCAAATAGTCGGACACGCTGAACGACTGAACTGAACTGAATAATGAGTGATGGTGACCATCTTTTCATCTGTTTATTAGTCATCTGTATGTCTTCTTTGGAGAAATGTCTGTTTAGGCCTTCTGCCTATTTTTTGATTGGGTTGTTTTTCTGATATTGAGCTGTATAAGCTGCTTGTATATTTTGGAGATTAATCCTTTGTCAGTTGATTCCTTTGGTATTATTTTCTCCCATTCTGAGGGCTGCTATTTCACCTAATTTCTATTTTCTTTGCTGTGTCAAAATGTTTAAGGTGATCAGGCCTCACTTGTTTATCTCAGCTTTTATTTCCATTATTCTAGGAGGCGGTCACAGCGGATCTGCTGTGATTTGTGTCAAGGACTGTGCTGCCTATACTTCCCTCTAGAAGCTTTATAGTTTCCGGCCTTGCATTTAGTCTTTAACCTGTTTTGAGTGTATTTTTGTGTATTATGTTAGGAGGTGTTCTGGTTTCCTTGTTTTACTTGTAGCTGTCCAGTTTTAACTCAGCACTCTGCTTAAACTTGTTTTGCACGGTGCCAAAAAGTGTGTCGTTATAGCATCTTCCACCTAAGCTTCCTGCTCGGTGTCCTTTAAGCTTATAAAGCGAAACATTTTACTCACAATTAATTGGAATCCAGAAAACTTTTTTTTTTAAGATTTTAATGTTGTAATTTTGTTCATCTTTTTCGTGTGCCTCGTTAAATAGATTTTTCATTAGACTCGTAGAAACAGCTGAAGATTGGATTTTGTTTTATAATATTAACTAATATCGTGCATGCTTGCAGTTATTGATCACATCGGCTCCGTTTTCAGTCATTTCATGACCTGCTTACTATCTTATTCTTGTCATCTTGTTCTAGTTTCTCATCCCACTTGGCCATGATAGAAATTATTTATAAATTGCTGAATATTGAATTCTACTTGGTATTATTTTGTTAAGTAAACTTTTTTTTTTAAGATTTTAATGTTGTAATTTTGTTCATCTTTTTCGTGTGCCTCGTTAAATAGATTTTTCATTAGACTCGTAGAAACAGCTGAAGATTGGATTTTGTTTTATAATATTAACTAATATCGTGCATGCTTGCAGTTATTGATCACATCGGCTCCGTTTTCAGTCATTTCATGACCTGCTTACTATCTTATTCTTGTCATCTTGTTCTAGTTTCTCATCCCACTTGGCCATGATAGAAATTATTTATAAATTGCTGAATATTGAATTCTACTTGGTATTATTTTGTTAAGAATTTTTGCATCTCTATTCAAGAGGATATTGGGTTGTGTTTTATCTTTAAAAAATTTTTTTAGTGCTATCTTTGTGTTTGTTAGGGCTTCCCTGGTGGCTCAGAGGTTAAAGCGTCTGCCTCCAATGCGGGAGACCTGGGTTCGATCCCTGGGTCGGGAAGATCCCCTGGAGAAGGAAATGGCAACCAGTATTCTTGCCTGGAGAATCCCATGGATGGAGAAGCCTAGTAGGTTACAGTCCATGGGGTCGCAAAGAGTCGGACACGACTGAGCGACCTCACCTTCACCTTGTTTTTGTTATCAGGGTTACTAACTTCACAAAATAAACTGGGAAATTTTCTCTTCATCTTAGTATTCTCTTTGGAAGAGATTATGAATTGTTAATTCTTTAAACATTCGGTAGAATTCTTCAATGAAACCATCTGGACTTGGAGACATTTTTAGGGATGTTATTAATTATAAATTTAATTTACTAAATAGTTGAAGGTATTTCAAATTATTTATTTCATGTTGTATGAGTTGTAGTATTTTGTGATTTTTGAGAAATTAGTATATGTTTTTTTAAGTTGTCAAATTCACGGGTGTATGATTGTTACTAGTATACCTTTATTATCCTTTGGGAATCTGTACTGTCTATAGTGACATTTTCTATCTCGTTTCTAATATTAGTAATTTGTGCTTTCTTTTTCTCTCTTTTTGTCAGTCTTACTAGAGAGTTGGTAGTTTTATTATTTAAAAGAGAAGAACTTTGACTCATTGATTTTATCTGCTGTTCTTGCTTGTTTTCAGTTTCATTGATTTTATCTGTTATCTTTATTTTCTTCCTTATAATCACTTTGGAATTACTGTGCCCCCTTTTTCTATGTCCTTGAGATCTGAGATATATAAATGATCGGATGCTTCTCCTCTTATATAATGTAATACTCAACACTGTAAATTTCCCTCTCAAAACTGCTACAGTTGTACCCACAAATTTCATGCTATAGTTTTGTTTTTATTCAAGTTCAATGTATCTTTAATTTCTTTTGAAGCTTCCTCTTTAACTCAGAGTCATTTAGAAACATTTTATTGGTTTCGAACTATGCAGAGATGTCCCATTTATATTCCTGTTACTACTTCTGGTTTGACCCCAGTGTGCTCAGAGAACATAATTTGTATAAGTCTTTTCAATTTGTGTTTTGATGCACGATACAGCCTGCCTTAGTACGTGTCCCGTGGGCACTTGGAAAGACTGTATATTCTGATGTGGAGTAGAACCTTTTAGCAAATGTAGCTGAGACCCTTTTGGTTGATGGTTTTCAGCTCTTTAATGCCTAACTGATTACCTCTTCAGCTGTTCTGTCAGTTGTGAGAATGGCGCTAAATCTGTACTTACATCTTGAGATTTTTCTATTTTCCTTTCTGCTTTTGTCCATTCCTGCCTCACACATCTGACAGGTCAGGTGTTTGCTGCACACATCTGACAGGTCGGGTGTTTGCTGCACACATCTGACAGGTCGGGTGTTTGCTGCACACATCTGACAGGTCAGGTGTTTGCTGCACACATCTGACAGGTCGGGTGTTTGCTGCACACACTTAGGATTGCTCCTGCAGCATGATGGACCTGCCTTTTATCACTGCATACAATGATCCTATTTCTCTGGTTATTTTCTTTGCTGTAAAGACTACAGAATTTAATATTAATATAGTCACTCTTTCCTTTGAAAAATCTTGGCATCTGATATACTATCTTCCAGGATTTTATTTTTAACCTACCTCTGGTTGAGGTGAGTTTCTTATAGACAGCATATGGTTGGCTCACGTCATCTTTTAAATATATTAGGAGATTGTTTTTCCTTTTCTGGAAATGTCCCCATCACCATGAGAGACCAGCTAAGTTGGTGAGATGTTGGTTTCAAAGTCACTTTTGTGATTTATCAGCATTAGGTTTGGTAAGGGCAAACACTTATTTCCTCCTATGAAGATACTCTCACAGCTATTAGTTGGAAGCGTGAAATCATACTCCTTTGCATGCGTGCATGCTGTCGCTTCAGTCATGGCTGACTCTTTGGACTGTGGCCCACCAGCCCCTCTGCCCACGGGGATTCTCCAGGCAAGCACACTGGAGCGGGTTGCTGTGCCCTTCTCCACGGGATCTCCCCAAGCCAGGGGAGTCTCTTATGGCTCATGTCTAACCTGCGTTGGCAGTGGGTTCTGTACCACTGGTGCCATCTGGGAAGCCAAGGGTTTCTTTGCTTGGTCCTTATTTCCCTCTGAATTCTTCCAACTTCTAGATCATGGTGGCTCAGATTTGGAAGAAGATACCCCTAACAGAAGAAACTTACATAACTTGTTACTAAGAAATATAAACCACAGGAAAATGCAGCTATAGTTTCTCTCTGCTCTGTAAGCATTGGTTGGCTTTAAAAAGTTCCCCTGGGTTTTCCTGTAAGATGTTTTGGAAAAATCCAAGTGAACTTTTGGCCAACTCAGTACAAGCCTGATGTGCGTCAGTCCCATCCCAGTCTCAGGGCCTTTGCACATGTGGCTCCTGGGAGCTTCTCCCTTTTATTATTTACATGCTGACTCACTCATTTAATTCACAGCCACGCAGAAGCGTCACTTCTCAGGCTCCTTCCTCAATATTTCCATCTGTAAGATCCCCCCTCCCTTTCTATTCTCTTGGACTATATATATATATTTTTTTAATTTTTATTTTTTTAACAGCAAAGCATTTTGTATTGGGGTGTAGCCAATCAGCAATGCTGGACTGTGCAGGGACACAGCTGTACATATGCATGGACCATGTCATTTGTCTTCATCATATGCTTGTTGCCAAGCCAGGCTGCGAAAGAACTCACAGAAGTATTAACCAGAGAAGAGAAGAGAGCTTTTATTCACTTTCCAAGAGAGGAAAGGGGCCAGACACATGGAGTGGTGTGGGCCCCAAGGGTGGCGGCTTGAGCCTTTTGTTGAGCTCTAACAGGCCTGGAGAATCCCATGGACGGAAGAGCCTGGTGGGCTGCAGTCCATGGGGTCGCTAAGAGTCAGACAGGACTGAGCGACTTCACTCTCACTTTTCACTTTCATGCACTGGAGAAGGAAATGGCACCCACTCCGGTGTTCTTGCCTGGAGAATCCCAGGGACAGGGGAGCCTGGTGGGCTGCCATCTATAGGGTCGCACAGAGTCGGGCAGGACTGAAGCGACTCAGCAGCAGCAGCAACAGGCGAGCTGCAGAAGACAGCGGGGTGAGTGCAGGCCTGCGCTGGCCCCCAGCAGTCTCCGGGCGGGTGCGTCTCTGTGAGGTGTGGTTTTTCTGAGATAGACTTACTGACCTCAGAAAGTTCCAGTTCTGAGTGATTACTGACAGGCTTTATTTCATTCTGAACCATGTTAGGTGGGTTTGCAACGATCACTACCTGGCATCCTATCATCAATCTGTTGGTTTATTTCCCCTCTTTCTGCCCTCCTCTAAAATATAGGGTCTGCAGGAGGCTGGGGTGTGTCTGCCTTGATCCCCATGATGTCATCAGTGCCTCAAAACAGTACCCGACTCAGAACAGTCACTTAAGTATTTGTCAGAATGTGGCCAGAAAGGGGATTCAAAATCTCTCTTTGCCTCTCTAGAACCTTTCAGTGCATGTGTTTGAATTTATTTGATTTATTACATTTTGCTCAAAATACGTAATTGTGGAAATAACTTATCATTCTTTTGGAGGAAAAGTCATGTTTTGGCCCTTGAGGTTTACTTTCAAAACAATCTAATTGGTTCTATTCAGTTCAGTTCAGTTGCTCAGTCAAGTCTGACTCTTTGCGATCCCATGAACCGCAGCATGCCAGGCCTCCCTGTCCATCACAAACTCCCAGAGTCCCCCCCAAACCCATGTCCTTTGAGTCGGTGACACTATATATAGCAGAAATTCCTCTGAACTTGTATTAAGAGGTTTGGGCCATTCCTTAAGTAGAGTAATGATTAAATGAATTTTTCCCAACTGTTTTTTTTTTTTTTCTTTAAAATTCTTTTGACCAGTTGCCATAAAGCGTGAGGGGTCAGGGGAAAAGATCAGCAAAAGGGATAACCAGTTTTATACCACCAGTTTTCCCAGGAGTCATAATACATTCTTTTCAGTATAGGATGTTGTATGAACATTCTGGAGCTGTGAACATTCACTTGGGGACATTGAAGCTACTGTGATGTAACTGGGAGGTATTTCCTCACACCGTGTAAATGTGAAACCTTGCGATAAACTAAATCCCTGGCAGCTCAGCAGTAAAGAACCTGCCTGCAATGCAGGAGACGTGGCTTCCCTGTGTTGGGAATACCCCACGGAGAAGGAAATGGCAACCCACTCCAGGACTTCTGCCTGGAGAGTCCCATGGACAGCCCGCGGGGTCGAGAGAGTAGGATGCAACTTAGGGACTAAACAAAGTAATGATCCGCATCTACTAACCAAAGTCTATGTAGCTGTTATTAGGAGGAAAGAAATAATTCAGCTTTTAAAATTATTTTTTATTACTAGTTCTTTTAATGTGAAGCATATAAATATGTTTCATTATGTATAAAATATATATTTCTATCAGACAGCAAAATTCAGCCTTTATTATATGAAGATCCTAAATGTTCTCTAAACAGTTTTAATATATACATATTAGGCATTAAAATGTAATTTAGTATATGATTTTGCTGTCCTCACTGAAAAACTGTTTTCAATGTGATAGACTTCAGACAAGTTTGTGGATCTTCCACTTACTGGGTTTTGAGACTTTGAGCATGCTAAAAAACTTCTTTAGGATTTCAGGGATTATTTTTCATGTACAAAATTCATATAAGAATCTCTATCACAGCTCTGAGAATTAGAAATATCTATAAAACCTATAAAAGTCTTTAACCAAAACTAAATGTAAATATGATTTTTAAAGAAAATTTAATTATACAATTAAATGTTTATTGCTATGCATCTCTAACTTTTTAATGTAAATAAAATCATAATTAGTAAAATTGATTATTTGCCAAAGGAAGCATATTGTTGTTTTGGGAAGCATCCCATTTGCTTTGGGATGTTAAAAATATTTGACAGTAGGCTATGAGGATGTAAATTACTTCTTTGTAATAGTACTGGGTGGCACAACAAAGGATTTTGGTCAAGATTTGGGGAAAAAAACAAAACCAAAACAGGAAAACAGAAAAACAGGTGGGAAAGTATTAAAATTTTCTGCTAAATTTTCTTTTAAGTTTTTAAGTCCTATACTTTTAAGGACACAGAAAACTTCAGTTCAGTCGCTCAGTTGTATCCAACTCTTTGTGACCCCATGGATGGCAGCACACCAGGCCTCCCTGTCCATCACCAACTCCCAGAGTTTGCTCAAACTCATGTCCATCGAGTCAGTGATGCCATCCAGCCATCTCATCCTCTGTCATCCCCTTCTCCTCCTGCCCCCAATCCCTCCCAGCATCAGGGTCTTTTCCAATGAGTCAACTCTTGGCATCAGGTGGCCAAAGGATCAGAGTTTCAGCTTCAGTATCAGTCCTTCCAGTGAACACCCAGGACTGATCTCCTTTAGGATGGACTGGTTGGATCTCCTTGCACTCCAAGAGACTCTCAAGAGTATTATCTGACACCACAGTTCAAAAGCATCAATTCTTCGGCATTCAGCTTTCTTCATAGTCCAACTTTAACATCCATGTATGACTACTGGAAAAACCATACCCTTGATTAGACAGATCTTTGTTGGCAAAGTAATGTCTCTGCTTTTGAATATGCTATCTAGGTTGGTCATAACTTTCCTTCCAAGGAGTAAGCGTCTTTTAATTTCATAGCTGTAGTCACCATCTGCAGTGATTTTGGAGCCCCCCAAAACAAAGTCTGCCACTGTTTCCATTGTTTCCCCATCTACTTGCCATGAAGTGAATGCCTGAGAGTTTATTTAACACATCGCCATAGCAATTTATTGAAGGCTGTGCCCTAAAGAAAGAAGTGACAACTTTCTAACTTTTACTCATGGGTGGATTCAGGTAGGGATGAGACAGTTTCCAAAGCTTTGTAAGTCAGTGAAGCATATGTTGTACAATTCCTTACTGTAAGACTTTACATCTGTTTGGAAGTTGACAGCAATAACTGAGATACATCAAGTTCCTGTTATGGGCCAGTTATTTGCTGTGGGATTTGCACCAAGATTTATCCTAAACACAACTCTGTCAGGTCACTCTTAAAATCTTATTTGGATTTTCTTACTTAAAAATATTTATAAAAATATTTATTATGGAAAATGTCAAATGCAAACAAGATAGAACAGTATAATAAACTCTCAGGAATTCATCGCTTTTAACTTAGAACCAATTTTTTTTTTCATCCATAGACCCACATACTTAAACTTCTCACATTATTTTGAAGAAAATCTCAACTATCTTATCATTTCAGTCACAAATTTTCACTTTGTATATCTAAAAAAAAATTGTTTTTGTGTTAATAATACAATCACCATTGTACTACTGCGCCTGATAGCTGGTTACCAGTAATGCTTTAATATCACAAATATCCCTTCAACAAATATCCAAGTTTCTCAAGACAGATGTGGAAGACAAAAGGGAAGAAAACAAATAGAAAGTAACAGAAAATAAGAAATTAATAAATGTAAACAGAAAATTATAGTCACTTTAAATGTAAATAATCCACTCAAAAAAGCAGACAATGTAGGCTTGGGTAAAAGAATAATATTCACTGCTGTATACAAAATAGATAACCAATAAGGACCTATTGTGTAACACAGGGAACCTACCATGTAGCATAGAACAACATTCTGTAATAGCCTATATGGGAAAAGAATCCAAAAAGAACAGATGTATGTAGACGTATCATGAATCACGTTGCTGTGCTCCTGGAGCGAACACAACACTGTTAATCAGCTGTATGTCGACATAAAATAAAAAGTTCCAAAAAAGAAAATAAAATGGCGTGTGGGAGGATGAGTGGGGGTGATGAGAGATGAATCATGATGCCAGGTAATCTTTTGAATTTTACCCTGATTCCCACGGAGACGGGGCCTCATGAGAGCCATTTCAGGTGTGTATGCCTAAGACAGTTACACCTGTGCAGCGAGGCTCTGGGAAGATCTGGATTTCCCATCCTAGCAAAGTGAAATCGCTCAGTCGTGTCTGACTCTTTTCGACCCCATGGACACACACATACACAAAATATAGTTAGTGTGATGGACACACACACAAATGCATGTTAGTGTGATGGACACACACACAAATGCATGTTGGTGTGGTGGACACACACACAAATGCATGTTGGTGTGATGGACACACACACACACAAATGCATGTTGGTGTGGTGGACACACACACACACACAAATGCATGTTGGTGTGGTGGACACACACACACAAATGCATGTTGGTGTGATGGACACACACACACACAAATGCATGTTGGTGTGGGCCACAAACACTCCTGAAACACTGCCCTGATAACTGTCCCATTCCCGGCACACCAGGCCTCCCTGTCCATCACCAGCTCCCAAGTTTACCCAAACTCATGTCCATCAGGTTGGTGATGCCATCCAGCCACCTCACCCCCTGTCCTCCCCTTCTCCTCCTGCCTTCAATCCTTCCCAGCTTCAGGGTCTTTTTAAATGAGTCAGCTCTTCCCATCAGGTGGCCAAAGGATTGGTGTTTCAGCTTCAGAACCAGTTCTTCCAGTGAATATTCAGGACTGATTTCCTTTAGGATGGACTTGATGGATCTCCTTGCAGTCCAAGGGACTCTCAAGAGTCTTCTCCAACACCACAGTTCCAAAGCATTGATTCTTTGGTGCTCAGCTTTCTTTATAGTCCAACTCTCACATACATACATGACTCCTTGCAAACTCCGCTGTTAAAGTGCTTGATACGCCCTGCAGCTGAGCACTGACTCAAAGGTTGAGAGAAAAAGGGAGTGTGGGCCACTAACACCCCTGAAACGCTGCCCTGATAACTGTTCCATTCCCTGCACGCTCCCCCCACTGGAGGGCCTGGGATGGCACAAGGCTGCAGTGGCCTGGAAGGAGAAGTGGGCGACGGGCTCTTTGGAGGGGCTTCCCACGTGGCTTAATGGTGAGGTTCTGCCTGCCAGTGTAGGAGATGGGTTCCACCCCTGGGCCAGGAAGATCCCCTGATGGAGAAAATGCCAACCCACTCCAGTATTATTCCCTAGAAAATCCCATGGACAGCAGAGCCTGGGGCCTCCAGTCCACAGGGTCACAGAGTCAGTGGGACATGACTTAGTGATCGAGCACACAGGGAACCGAAGAAAGTAAACCCAAGAGGAATGCATCTGCTGTTTAGATGTTTAACCTCAAGTCCATTTGGTGAATAATTCCTAGTCTTCTTTACATAAACAGCCAGGCTCTTGCAAATAAATAAATAATAGAATAATGCTCAAGTATCTGCTGCCTGGACTTCGCAGGCGGCACTAGTGGTGAAGAGTCTGCCCCCCGGCGCGGGAGGCGCCGGAGACACAGGTTCGGTCCCTGGGTTGCAAGATCCCGTGATGGAAGGCGTGGCAGCCCACTCCAGCGCTCTTGCCTGGAGAAGCCCATGGACAGAGGGGCCTGGCGGGCTGCAGTCTCTAGGGTCTCAAAGAATCGGACACAACTGAAGCGACTTAGCATGCACAAAAGTATGCTGCCTATTAAAGACTCATTTTAAAAATAGAAACACAAATAAACTAAAAGTAAAAGATGGTAATTGCACAATAATGATAATAAAGTGAGTGGCCATATTAATAACAAGCAAAGCAGATCTCAGAGCAAAGAACATTACTTGGATAAAGAGTAATTTCAAGACCACAGGGTCAGTTCTTCAAATGGATGTAACAATCCTAAATGTTTCTTCAGTTTACAATAGATCTTAAAAATAGATAAAGCCAAAACTAGTAGCACTGAGGAAAGAAATAAGCACATCCATGATTATCATCAGATATTTTAGCAAGTCTCTTTCAATAATTAGTATAAGGAAACAGAAACTCAGTAAAGACACAGAGCAGTTGAACAAGACTATCAGTCAGCTTGCCCTGAATTGACATTTATTGAACACTCCAGCTAAAACCAGCAGCATACATATTCTTTTCAAGCCTGCCGCACGCCAGCCTTCCCTGACCTTCACTCTCCCGGGGTTTGCTCAGACTCATATCCACTGAGCTGGTGATGCCACACAACCATCTCACCCTCTGCTGCCCCTCTCTCCACCATCACAGTGTACGGACACAGTTAATAGAGTATGAAAGAGAGGAATAGCACTCACATTAGCAAAAAACAAAGCAAGATAAGCGGTCTCAAAGAACTCAGCTTCCAAGCTGAAGAGAAGACAAAAGAGGGAAGCAAAAAAGGTCAGAGTAGAAATAAATACAAATTAAGGAAATAAAAGGGAAAAATCAGTTAAATCACATGAGGTCAATACAACCCGATAAATGTTGGCTGGATTGACCACGATAAAAGAGGTCAACTGTAAATATAAAATGTGACATGGTATCAAAACAGATTGTGTGGATATTAAAAAGCTAATAAATGAATAATAGAAACCATTTCATGCCAATATGTTTTATAACTAGATAAAATGAGCAAATTCCTTAAAGACATAAAAAGAATTAGGTAACATGAATAGTCCCACATCTATTAATGAAATGGGACTTGCAGTGAAAATTCTTCCCAAAAAGAAAACTTCAAGATCAGATGGCTTTCCTTGAGGATTTCACTAAATGGTTAAGCAATAAACAATACTCATTTTACACAAAGTTTCCAAATAATTCAAGAGGAAAGTATATTTCCCACTTCATTCTACGAGGAAGGAATGAGTCTGATACCCAAAACAATCCAAACAAACAAACAGAAACCAGACAGCAGGGATATTACCGAAAAAGCAAACTATAGACCTGAGTTACACATTAAACTGGACACAAAAATTCTTCACAAAATTTTAGAAAGTCACCCAATATATAAAAAAGATGATACATCATTCCCAAGTAAGGTTTATCCTAGGAATGCAAAGTTGATTTACATTAAAAATTATTAAACATATTTCACCATATTGACAGACTAAAAAAGAAAAACTATATTATCATTTCAATAGATTCAGAAAAAAAGCATTTGACAGAATTTAATATCTATTCATGAGAAAAATTCTGCACAAACTGAAAAAGAACTTTCTCAACATAATAAAAGGCATCTACAAAACTTTCCAGTTAATATTATACTTAATCATGAAATGCTAAATAATTTCCCTCTAAATAAGAAGTAAGGAAATTTTATTTGTAATAGCCCCATCCTTTTGTCAAACACTGTGTTAGAGCGATTGCTAGTGCAATGATGCAAACAAAAACAAAAACAAAAAAAAGTTCAGGCAGGAAGGGAAGAGGCAGAATGATCAATATTCTCAGATGGCATGATAATCCTTGTAGAAAATCTGATAGCATCTAAAATAAAGTATTATAGTTAAGAAGTGACATTATCAAGATTTTAAGATATGAGTATACAAAAATCAATTCTATTTATATTGACAACAAATAATCAGATATTTAAATATTAAAGATTCCACTTAGAAAAACATAAAATATGAAATATATGCACGGGGAAAATTTTGACAAAAATGTGAAAAACTGTAGCTGAAAACTTCCAGACATCATTGAGAGAAATTAAAGAAAACCAAAGCAAATGAGTGACACACTGGCTTCTACCAGTTCTCCTGCAACTTATTTATAGAGTCAGCATAATTTCAATCCACTCCAGCAGAATGTTTTACAGAAATTAGCAGGCTGAATTTAAAATCCATATGGTAATGCCAAAAAACCTTCTAAAACAATCAAAGTTGGAAGACTTAAACTACCCTATTTTAAGGGAATGTAAAACTAGAGTATTAAAAATAATATGGTATTTACACCAAGACAGACAAATAGGGTGATGAAACATAGATATATAGCCCAGAAATAGACCCACACTTATGTAGTCAATGAATCTTCAGTAAATGTGCAAGGAAAATTATATGGGGGAAGCTACAGTAATTTCAACAAATACTCCTGAAACATTCAGCTGAAATATGCAGCAAACAAACAAAAAACCCACTTTGGATTCATGTCTTGTGCCATATACAAACATTTTTACAATTAGTTCAAAGATCCAAATGTAAAACCTAAAGTTATAACACTTCTGGAAGAAATACAAGAGAAAGCTTTTGTAACCATGCATAGTCAAAGGTTACTTAGATTTGACACCAAGAATATGAAACATAAGAAAAAAGCATAACTTGGAAGTCTTAAATGCAAGAGCTTCTGCCTTTTGAATGACATTTTTAAGAACATGAGAAGAAAAGCCATAGGCTGGGGAAAAAACAATCTTTTCAAAGCAAATATCTGATAAAGGATTTGACTCCAGAATATGTAAATATTCTTTAGACTTCAATAATAAGAAAATAAACAGCTTAGTTAAAAGGGGCAAGCGGTGAGACTCAGGGTTCCTGGACCCAATTTCAACATGAGAGTGAGGGATTTCCCACACCTTCCAACAAGCAATCCTCGGATACTGCTAGGTTGTCTGAAAATTCAACTTAATTCTAACACTGTATGACTTGAGACAGCATTAGATTCCATCAGTAGAGGGCTGAATCCCCCAAGACTGCTCACTCACCCCGATTTCAGAAGCCAATAACAAGTCCAAATGCTTCTGACCCCACTGGCTATTGGAAGTTCCAGTGACCACCTTGGGTTTCAGATGCCAGTCACAAGTCCAAGTTGTTATCTGTCCTTCTGACCCACTGGCTCCCCTGATCCCCTTCTTAGGTTTGATTAATTGGCTAGACCAGCTCACTGAACCGGAGAAACATTATACCTACTTGCTGACCTGTTTATTATAAAGGATGTAAGTTGGGAACAGCCAGATGCTGTGGGGAGAGTACATGGGGCTTCCATGCACTGGAGAGCACCATGGTCCCCAAACTCCAGGCGGCCACCTAACCAGAAACTCTCTGAACCCCATCCTTTTGCGTATTTACAGAGGCTTCACCACACAGGCATGGCTGGTTAAAGCACTGGCCATTCATGTGATTTACTCTTGAGTCCCTCTTGCCTCCCTGGAGGTCAGGGGTGGGGCTCCCTAATCAGATGGTCTGCATCCTCAGGGAATTTCCAAAAGTCTCCTTATTAACAAAAGACACACCTTGTCACTTTGCACACTTAGGAAATTCTAAGAGTTTGGGGAGCTGTGAGCCTGGAACTGTGAAGGAAGACAAAATGCAATATGAGAGATGTATTTTGGTCTTCAGAAGGACCAAAGTTTATATTTTCTTGTAAATTAAAAGATTGCAAAGAAGACTGAAGACACATTTCACCAAGAAGATATACAGGTAACCTTTTTTTTTGTTTGTTTGTTTTACATAGTCTTTAGAACAAGCTAATTAAAACCACAGTAAGATACTTCAGTTCAGCTCAGTCGTGTCCGACTCTTTGTGACCCCATGGACTGCAGAACACCAGGCTTCCTTGTCCATCACCAACTCCCGGAGTTTACTCAAACTCATGTCCATCGAGTCAGTGATGCCATCCAACCATCTCATCCTCTGTCGTTCCCTTCTCCTCCTGCCTTCAATCTTTCCCAGCATCAGGGTCTTTTCAGATGAACCAGTTCTTCACATCAGATGGCCAAAGTATTGGAGTTTCAGCTTCAACATCAGTCCTTCTGATGAATATTCAGGACTGATTTCCTTTAGGTTGGACTGGTTGGATCTCCTTGCAGTCCAAGGGACTCTCAAGAGTCTTCTCCAAGACCACAGTTCAGAAGCATCAATTCTTCGGCAGTCAGCTTTCTTTATGGTCCAACTCTCACATCCACACATGACTGCTGGGAAAACCATACCTTTGACTAGATGGACCTTCATCTAATAAACCACAATAAGATACTACACATCTATTTCGTGCTCAGTAGCTCAGTCATTTCTGACTCTTTGTAGCCCAACAGGCTCCTCTGGGATTGAGACTGCCCAAGCAAGCACTGGCAACCACAGATTGGCACTTGCCAAGAGCATCTACTAGTGACTGAACCACAAGGGCATTTGCCATCTGCCTCTGCTGAGACTGAACCCTGAGCTGCTGCAGCTGCTGACCTTGGACACCCCCTGAGGGGAGGTCAGAGTGGAGAGTGGGGCACCCTGTGCTCCAGGGAAACTGGCGCAACAGGTCTTTAGACCTTCGGTATTTTCAGGAACTGACTGCATGACCCCAGTCCTTGCATCTCTTCAGGCCTAGAAGAGCGCCGGATCCCTTCATGGTGACGCCAGCTCCTCGTGATCAGCAGGAACCCTTTTTTGTAAAGTAAGCTCCTGCTTGCATTGAACTCCCACTTCACCAAGATCTTATATATTGACTTTCCCCGCTACATCCCTGGAACAGCTCCTCAGAGCTCTCTCATGTTGTGCGTCTCTTTCAGGCGCCAGCACACTGGGGTGGGCTGCCCTCTCCTCCTCCAGGGGTCTTCCCAGCCCAGGGATTTTGTCCATGTCTCCTGCATCTCGTACCTTGGCAGGCTGACTCTTAACCACTGCACCACCTTGGAAGCCCTTCCTACACATCTACCAGAACGGCTAAAACCAAAAGAGCTGGCCATACTGCGTGTCAGCATCCTATGTGCAGAGAACATAGAGAATTTGGAAGCTCTCATAAACTGCTGGTTGTTACAATTACTTTGCAAAAACAGCCTGGCAATTTATTTAAAAAGTAAAACATATATGGTCCATAAGACCCAGCCGTTTCACCTGGAGATATTTAACCAAGAGATATGAAACCATATATCAGTACAATGCACCCAACCATTCGTAATAATTTCATTTGCAGTAGCCAAAAACTTAGAGCAATCCAAATATCTATCAACAGCATCAATAAAAAACTGGCATGCCAATGCCAGTGCAATGGAATACCGTCTAAAAGTGAAAAGGAATGACTGATTGATCCACACAGCAATGTAGATGTATCACAAAATAACTATTCTGAGTAGGAAATGATATACAAAAAGAATGCATCCTGTGTGAATCCATTTAAATAAAGTTCTAGAAAAAATTTAAAAATCGCTAGTGACAGAAGGAATATTAGAGATGGTCCTGTGGAGATGTGAAAGGTATTTGGAGAGGGAAGAGATCACAAATGATTTTTTGGGAATGATAGATGATTATTCTCACAATTATGATGTTAATTTAATGGATGTATGCACGTCAAAACTTAGTAAATGTTATCTTTAGATATATACAATTTATTGGATATCATTACACCTCAATAGTGCATTTTTAAAACTACACAAAATATACTTTTATAAACAGTATTGTTTCCATTTCTTCTCCCTATCTACCCTTCCTCTACAGACATTTAAATTGCTTGCATAATTTATATTATTTCTTAAATAAATAGTAGCATTCCATACAGAATTTACTCTGCCTTGTGTTTTCATATAATTATATACCCTAGATATGGTAGTATATGGATATATTCCTCATTCATTTTTTCCTCTGCGTAATTCTCCACTGCGTGAATATATCATAGTTTAACTGACACACAGTAATCTCTGGGCATTATTTTCAGTATTTTGATTTTAGTAAAATAATAATATAATAGTGCGATGAATGATCTTGACATTCTTTTCATACTTTTGATAGTGTGTTTACGGTGTATATTCTTACAACTGATATTCCTGGGTGAAGAAAATGCAATATAAGTTTGCTAGAGATTACCAAATTCTCCTTCTTTGGGGCTGTACCATTTAACATGCCCTATGGGCTTCCCTGGTGGCTCAGAGGTTAAAGCGTCTGCCTCCAATGCAGGAGACCTGGGTTCGATCCCTGGGTCGGGAAGATCCCCTGGAGAAGGAAATGGCAATCCACTCCAGTATTCTTGCCTGGAGAATTCCATGGACGGAATAGCCTAGTAGGTTACAGTCCACGGGGTCGCAAAGAGTCAGACACGACTGAGTGACTTCACCACCTAGTAATGTATGAGGTACCTGTGTTCAACAGAATATTTTGTCCTGAGTATACAGGCTGAATGGCAGAGTAACACTGGATCTTTGTCTATATCTGAAAGATGAAAAATTTTGCTTTAGCTCTGTGGCTAAATAATAAGATGCAAGTGTCAGTAACTGGGCAATTTGGGGAAATTGAGTACCCCCAGTATCACTGCTGTCATACATCAAAAACTTAACACTTCATAGTAGATTTAAATTAGCAGATTTGTGAACAGAATTATATCTCTCCAAAATTCATATATTGAGGTCTCAAAACCTTGTACTTCAGAATATAACTGTATTTGGAGATAGAGCCTTTAAAGAGTCAAAATCAGATATATGGGTGAATTCTAATAGATACAACGTATCTGCAAATAAAACCTTCAAAGAGGTATTTAGATTAAAATGAGGCCCATAAGCTGGGGCCCTAATCCAATGGAACTAACCTAGGACGACGAGTGTTCTCACAAAAAGACAAAGAAGCACCAGGGCTGCAAACACACAGACTAAGGCCACTGAGGGCACCGCAGAAGCTGACGTCCACAAGCCAGGGAGAGCGGCATCAGAAGAAAACACGTCTGCCAACACTCTGGTCTTGGAGCTTTGGCCTCCAGAACGGGGAGTAAAGGTTTCTGTTGTTTAAGCTACACACTCCGAGATTTTGTCATGGCAACCCCAGCAGGCTAACACAGTGTGTTTGCGGCGGTGTAATTACCTAAGTCTGTTGTTCCTGTCGGTGGTAACTACCGATCGAAAGGGCTTCCCTGACGGCTCCGCGGGTGAAGAGTCCTCTGGCAATGCAGGAGACACGGCGGATGCGTTTTGGGTCCCTGGGTCAGGAGGACTCCCTGCGGGAGGGAATGGCGACCCCTCCAGGGTTCTTGCCTGGGAAATCCCACGGACAGAGGAGACTGGTGGGCTGAAGTCTGTGCGGTCACAAAGAGTCAGACACAACTGAGCAACTAAGCTCACAGTATCAATCACAAAACATCTCAGACATTTTATCATTCAGAAAATAGAACAGAAAATGATGATATTCTAATAAAGGAGCAGAGAATATGATATTACATACCTACTCTTTATTGACTCCAAGTGTTAACTACTGCCAACCCAAATATGCTTATTTCAATCTTACCCTTTCTCATCAGTAATTCGCAAAATGTGGGCACAGCATCTCCTGGGAACGTCTTAGAAATACACATCTTAGACCTCACTCCAGGGCAACCAAACCAGAAACTCTGCTGGTTCAGCCCAGCTGTTTGTGGATTAATAAACTCAGGGGAGTTCAGCGTACACTCATGTGGATAAACATTCTAATAATTCACCTCCGTGCATGTACACATGTGAAGTCCCTGCAGTCGTGTCCAACTCAATACAATCCTGTGGCTGCAGCCCACCAGGCTCCTCTGTCCCTGAGATTCTCCAGGCAAGAACACTGGAGTGGGTTGCCCTGCCCTCCCCCAGGGGATTTTCCCAAACCAGGGAGCCAACCCGTATCTCTGATGTGTTCTGCATCGGCCAGAGGGTTCATTACCACCAGCACCACCTGGGAAGCCCAGTTGACCCCCACCAACCACCAGAGTGAACTACAGACTCAGAGCGCAGGTTTCACTGTGTAGCTCCTCTCCCCTGCTCACTCTGATGTAATTAGTCACCCATAGCCAATGTGATCTTCTATTAGGATCTTATGCTGCTGCTGCTGCTAAGTCGCTTCAGTCGTGTCCGACTCTGTGCGACCCCTAGACGGAAGCCCACCAGGCTCCCCCGTCCCCGGGATTCTCCAGGATCTTATACTAGACGTGTTCAAATGTTTACGGTCATGATTGGGAGTTCATAGCCTAGGTCTGAATCCTAGCTCTATCATTTAATCACTCTGTGTTCATGGACAAGCTATGTAGTTTCCTCACCCTTGTCATATGGATAATTTCTTCACCCTTGTCATAGGATAATCCATGCCTACCTCATAGTCACTTCAGTCATGTCCAACAATTCGTGACCCCATGGACTGTAACCCGCCAGGCTCCTCTGTCCATGGGATGCTCCAGGCAAGAATACTGGAGTGGGTTGCCATGCCCTCTTCTAGGGGATCTGCCTGACTCAGGATTGCTGAGGATCAAATTAGTTAACACACATAAAATGTTAGAACTGGGCCTGGTGTTTAATAAGTAGTCAATAAATATTCCCCTTCATAGATCACTGCATTGTCGTGGCAAAGGGGCTTGTGCAATTCAGTGAAGCTATGAGCCAGGCCGTGCAGGGCCACCCAAGAGGCTGGGGCATAGTGAGGGTTCCCCTGGAGGAGGGCATGGTAACCCAGTCCAGTATTCTTACCACGAAAACACTGTGAACAATAGAAAAGGCAAAAGTTGTGACACCAGAAGATGAAGCCCCCTCTCCCCCAAGTCGGATGTGTCCAGTATGCTACGAGGGAAGAGCACCGGGCAATTACTGAGTGAATGAAGTGGCTGGGCCAAAGCGGAGAGGATGCTCAGCGGTGCGGTGTCTGGTGCTGTAAAGAACCAACAGGAGTTTGAGCAAACGCCAGGAGGTGGTCAAGGACAGGGAAGCCTGGCGTGCTGCAGTCCGTGGGGTCTGAAAGGCCGGGCATGACCGAGCGACTGAACAACAATAAAGATTAGATTTAAAAATTATTTATTACTTTTCTCCCATCCTTTCCTTATTACCTAATGTCACACTCCATCGCGTTGCTTCGCTCCAGTAATACTGAGCCACCACGGTACCCTCTGTCTTAGCTGTTTATTCCACCACTTCATAGAGCCTGACGTTCTCTGCACCTTTTTTAAAGTCCTAATGATTTTGGCGTGTTGGGTCTCCGCTGCTGCGCGAGCTTTGCTCTAGTTGCTGCAAGCAGGCTACTTGCTGCTGCGGCGGCTTCTCTGGTCGGGGAGCCCAGGGCGCGGGGGAAGCCGGGCGCGCAGGCCCCAGCGCGGGGGCTCCGCTTCTGCAGCGCGCGGGCTGCGCTGCTCCGTGCACGCGGCATCTCTGGGTCAGGGGTCAGACCCGCGTCTGTGGCCCTGGCAGGTGGATTCTTTGCTGCAGCGCCTCCAGGGAAGCCCCTCATACTCTAAATCTCTACTTCTGTTGTTTCCACCTCTTTAAGCACCCTCTCGTGTCCAATGTTGCCCAGATAATGCTTTTTTTTTTTTTTCCCAGCAAAACCCAATGATCCTTTCTTCCAGGAAGTCTTTCCTCACTCCCTCTTACCACCCACCTTAGACTGAAGTTCGTAGCCCTGTTTTGCTTTTCTTTGGTATGTGTGCTTGATTCTGGGTTGCAGAGGCGGTCCAGAGGCTCACTTCCTTCCTCCTGGGCTCAAAGCTAGTGGACCTTTCCCAGTCGTCCCTTACGGGTGGCTGTGGCTTTGTAACGGATTTCTAGCCAATTAGTTACAATGCAATTCAAGCAGAAGGACGTGCGATTCTTCTAGGTCTGGCCTTCGAGAGCCTCTCTAGAATCATCCTTGGTCCTCTCTGCCTGCTACACTGAAGACGAAGCAGATGTTTTCAGAAGAGGCTGAACGGATCCTGGGTCCTACATAAACATGGAAAGCCCATCCACCTAACCATTAGAAACACATATGTTGAAATCACTGAAGTGTAAACTGCTAAGACTTAGATACTGATTTGTTACAGTAGCTGGCCTTACCGCAACATGTGGACTCTGTAATCATACCGAAAACTTAGTATTAAGATTATATTTTATTTATCTGAGTCACTTATTAGACTGCTGTAACAATTCTGAGTTTAGAGACTGTGAGGAAACTTACTCATATTTGTTAACTGTAAGTGAATGCAGATATTCAATGAAAGCTGGAATTCAATGAATGATGACACAGTACTGAGAGGTACATGAAACTTACATATTGCAGATGATTAATAAATGCTATCATGTAACTTTTGCAACCATGCTTGTGGGAAATGCCATTTTCTCTGTTTTATAAGCAAAGGAAGAAACGTAAGAAGACAAGTATTGGGGCAAGATTGGCAGCCAACCCACTGAGGCTGAGAAAGAATGCCCAGATCTCCCTAATTTTATTCAAGCCTATGTGCCTTCCTCGAAACATGTGTCACAGAGTCTGTGAAAATCTACCATTCAGATCCATAGCCTCGTGTCTTATTTAATTTTTTCAAAGAAACAATTGGGCCATATTTTTGTTGCATGTTTCTCTGGTGGAGAAGAAAACTTTTTAAAATCCCCAAATTAATTTTCTTTCTAGGGAAACTCATCAGATGTTCTTACTTTCCAAAATATTTTTGGTCGGTCATGTTCATCTATCTCATTTTTCAAAAGTCTTTAGACTTACCTTTTAAATAAGTGCTCTAGTTTTTGTTTTTTTTTTTTTTTAAACATGGGAGAAAGAAGGTAATTTTTCTTCAAACAATGAGGTAGTTTACGATTTAATCGAAAATAAAATACCAGCCTCTTGTTATCTCCAACAAGAGCTCGGCAGTCTTTGCTTGCACACTCCTTATTAGTCTCCTTGGCAACGGGTAATCACTTGTTTCCCTTAAATAGATGAGATGCCAGCAAATATGTAATAGTGGCTTGATACATCAGCAAAGGAAAGTGCTATAATGACAGCATAATAAATCTGAACATGAAAAGTTAATAGCTACATTAGTGACAGCGTAACTATAGTGTGAGAAGCGCGTGGAGTCTGAATTTTCTGCTTCCGCTTCGTTCTCTCTGTGATACTCCGTCCTCCCACTCCCCCCCCCCTTTCACAGCCTGAAACCTGCAAAGGAATAGAAACCCTTCACAGTGAAACAAACCTGCAAATTATTTCTGCTTTCCTCTCATAAGAACGACTTTAAATTCTTTGGGATCCGGGTAAATAATTTTATAAAAAAATATGAGCTTGAGGCCATCCTCGAGGAGTCAGACGTGTAATCTGAACCCAATATGTTTACCCACATGTGTTGCCTTTGGGGGATCCCGTCCCATCAGGGCGCTCAGCCCTGCTGGAACGCCCTCTTTGTCCTCTGGTTAGGCACCCTCGTTCCGCCGTAGAAGCCAGTGCAGAACTGACCACGGTTCTCGCGGGGAGGCCAGGAGCGACTGCGGGGCGCTGACTGCCTCGGCCTCTGGAGGGGAAACCAGGGCCGGCGAGCCCGCTCCATCCGCGCGGGTCAGCCCTCTTAGCATCGCTGCTAGGGCCGCATCAGCTGGGCAGTGGCCTGCGGACGCCCATCGCTGTCGCTCCTCTTCAGCATTAGCCGTCCTCGGCAGTGGCCCCAGATTTAGGCGAGCGTGAGGAGTCCGCCGCACAGATCTAATCTCCCGTCTAGTTTTCAGCATCACTTCCTCCACTTTCGTGGTTCCTTCTAGTCTTTTCCATCTTCCTTTAACCTTGGATACCCAGTTCTGTGTTTTTGTTTGACAGAGTAACAGAACCATCTGCAAAATGTTTCTGTTCTAAGACACTAAGCAGTCCAACAACAGGAAAAGATGAGCTAGAGAATGAAACCAATCGCAAAAGTAAGAAACCAATCAATATAAATAGCATGATAACATTAGAAATTATTGCTATCACCCACCAAGTACCACGTATCAATCAGGGTGTGAAATTCTATACACACGATTTCTACCCAACCCTTATAGTATGGATATTACTCTTGGGATTTCTCAGGCAACTGAAATTTTCACAGATGCTGAACATCCTGTCCAGGGTCACAGAACTGGAAAGTGGCAGAGCATGCTTACTCAGCCGTTCAGTCCTGTCTGTCTCTTTGCGACCCTATGGACTCCAGTACTCTTGCCTGGAAAATCCCATGGACAGAGGAGCCTGGTGGGCTGCAGTCCATGAGGTCACTAAGAGTCAGACACGACTAAGGACTTCACTTTCACGCATTGGCGAAGGAAAGGGCAACCCACTCCAGTGTTCTTGCCTGGAGAATCCCAGGGATGGGGGAGCCTGGTGGGCTGCCGTCTATGGGGTCACACAGAGTCGGACACGACTGAAGCGTCTTAGCAGCAGCAGCAGGACAGACTCCTCTGTCCGTGGGAGTCTGCAGGCAAGAGTCCTGGAGTGGGTTGCCCTGCCGTCCTCCAGGGGATATTCCCAACCAGGAGATCCAACCCAGATCTCCTTCAGCTCCTGCACTGCAGGTGAGTTCTTTACTGTCTTGCCACTGAGGAAGTGCAGAAAGTGGCAGAATGAGAATTTTAATCCACATCAGCTGGTTTCCAAGCCAATGCAGAGTTGAAAGGGTCATTTAAGGCCAATTAATAATTTTCTACAAACTGGAGTCATCCTTCATCTAGAATTCTGCGAGAATGATGAACCAAATTCTGAATAGTTCCAGGTCCCTGCTTTCCAAGGCATCTACTGATAGTTAATAATAAGAGAAGGAATAGCTAATATTTATGGAAGGCTTACAATGTGCCAAGCATATTCTAAAACCCAGAACAGGATCAGCGGTTTTAACCTTGGACTCTGAAATCACTGCATGAGTTAGAATCTTTATCCTAAGCTGTGAGAGCTTGGGCCTCTGTACCTCTTAACACGTTTGTATTTTTAATTTGTAAGGTGGATAGTCATAAGACTTCCTACAACTTATGGTTACTGAGAAAACTGAGGAGGGCATGGCAGCCCACTCCAGTATTCTTGCCTGGTGAATCCCATGCACAGAGGAGCCTGGTGGGCTGCAGTCCATGGGGTCATGAAGAGTCAGACACGACTGAAGCGACAGCGTGCAACACATTATGAAAATGGGATGAGGTCATATATATAACTCTTGGGACTGTGACTGCACATATGAGGTATTCAGTAAATGTTAACTAGACTGTGAGTTGTTTTTATTGTTCCTGTTTACAGGGCAATGTGCTAAGCCATTCATGTCTTTCTCTTGACCTTCTTAGTAGTTCTGTGCTTTCTGCACTACGATTATGCTTACTTTACAAATAACACAGATGAGACACAGAGGGGTGATGCAAGTTTTCTGAGGACACATGGGTAGTGGCTGAGCCAGAGTTCTAAGCCAGGCATGACATCTCCGAAGCCGCCTTTCTCAGCATCTGGCACCCTGGCTTGATTGCCAGATGACATTATCAGTTCCAAAGCTTGCTTCTATGTGAAGCCAAACTCTTTCTGTGAAATTTTAACCCCTTGGTCTTAGTTTTTATTATCAATACTTTGCACACATCAGTGAACCATGAGAATGTCCTCTTTCCTTCTGTTGAAGGCTCCGTGTCACTCATCACCCACCCCAATGTTCCTGCTTCGCTAACTTTACATCACAAGCCATTTGCTAAAGCTACTCTGGGGAAAAGGCACAAAACAAATACAGGTAACTTAAAACAAGAAGACAAATATTTCACAGTGTGTTTGACCAAAATTCTGTCTAAAATTTACAAAGGGATCAAGGAGTTTCTCTTATGATGGAAAATGAAAATAAGAGGCAATCCACTGAATCTGGGGATTTGTCCACCAATTTTCCGAGAGGAGTTAGTTTTGGCCTGCAGAAAAGGGCAGGACAGGGGCACGATGTCCAGACTCACTGCCCTGGAAGAGACAGTGGGCTCTCGCTTGGCACTCGAGGGTAGCCCACACCCACAGCACACTGCCCTCCAGGAACTGGCAACTTTAGCAAAGCACTGTGCCTGTTGCTGAGTTGTATCATAGCAACATGCACATTTTTAATAAATAAATGGTTCTCCAAATAACTTTATTCACTGAGGAGAGATTTCCAGATCTTGCTGCTGCATCTGAATAGCAATTGATGTTCAGTCCTTCCTGTGTTGAATCTAAAAAGTCACACAAACTCTCTTCCCTCTCTGTAAATTATTCTCACAAGTGGAAAGTGCTTTGGTTTTCAGGGGAGGGTGAAACACCATGTTTCAAAACTCTCTGGAGTTACAGGAGAAACAATGTCAGGGATGAGACTTTGATTTAAAAGGATGAATCTCTGTCGGATGTCATTTCCGAATTCACCACGAGAACAGTGACTTGGCTGAGGAGTTGTTCTGATCTCATTTCCAGTCATTTCACACTGTGCTCCTCTCAAGAATCTTGCAGTTTGCTCAGAAAAGGGGATAGCGGGATGGAAAAAAGAAAAAAAAATACAAGGTAGAACATTAAATAATTTTTACACACATAATAGCCTGAGGAATTAGGCAATTGAACCAATAAAATCAGTTCAAAGTAACCTCTGTTGAAATGTCAAGCAATTCCACTTTCATTCATCCTTCATCTTCTCCTAACTTCTGTTCCCCATGGTCTATGGTGAGGGGATTTAACACAAGCTAAAGAATCCTCTTATCAAATGTCTCTGCTGCTGCTGCTAAGTTTCTTCAGTTGTGTCCAACCCTGTGCGACCCCATAGACGGCAGCCCACCAGGCTTTCCTGTCCCTGGGATTCTCCAGGCAAGAACACTGGAGTGGGTTGCCATTTCCTTCTCCAACGCATGAAAGTGAAAAGTGAAAGTGAAGTCGCTCAGTTGTGTCTGACTCTAGCGACCCCATGGACTGCAGCCTACCAGGCTCCTCCATCCATGGGATTTTCCAGGCAAAAGTACTACTGTCTGAAAAAACTTGCCCTGCCTCTGAGGACCAGCGCTTCATCCTTTACAAAGATTGTAGCATCCCTTCCTATTTGGCTCTAGACTAATTTCAGCTCCTCGTCTCATCTGGAAGCCTGTGCTTACTGCTGGTCTCCCTTCCGTCTGGAGGTTAGGCACCTCTCCTTGGGATCTCACAGCATTTGCACACTTTCCTAGTATGGTGTGTGTGCATAGTCTCTCAGGCGTGCCTGACTCTGTGACTCCATGGACTGTATTCACCAGGTTCCTCTGTCCCTGGAGATTCTCCAGGCAAGACTACTGGAGTGAGTTGCCGTGCCCTCCTCCAGGGGATTTTCCCAACCCAGGGATTGAACCCAGGCCTCCTGCACTGCAGGAGGGTTATTTTACTGTCTGAGCCACCAGGGACGCCTGGCAAAGTTACATTTATTCACGTGCACAGCCACTTGCTTTCTGAAGTGTGAACTTCTCAAGGCAGATGCTAGGTCTTAAGCTTTTTTAAAAATCCCAGTTGCTTAGCAAATTGTCTTTTCAAGGAATGTTTGTTGGATGGGTGGATGGGTAGATGACCAAACTAAATAAGAAGACCTAACAGAAATCTTGGCATCACTACCTTTAAAGCTCACTAATTAAATACTCATTAATTTGGGAGATGATTAAGTAGAGTGAAAAAAGCAATTGGTTATAAAGAAAAAACAGTTGGGATGGTAGACAATGTTCTAAAATTCGATTATGGTGAATGTTGTACATTTCTGAAAATAAATAGAAAATCATTGGGAAAAAAAAAACAAGAAAGTAAAAAGAACTGGGCTTAAATATCTACTATATTATTGCTATTTGGTCTCATTGCTTAACTTCAAGGACCATGAACTATCTCTTTTATAAGTTGGGCCTATTAAAGCTTGGCTCAAAGGATTTTTATAAATATGAAACAAGATTATGAATAGAAAGGGTTTGGTCAATTCTAGTTCAGTTCAGTTCAGGTCAGTTCAGTTCAGCCGCTCAGTCGTGTCCGACTCTTGCGACCCCATGAATTGCAGCACACCAGGCTTCCCTGTCCATCACCAACTCCCGGAGTTCACTCAGACTCACGTCCATCGAGTCCATGATGCCATCCAGCCATCTCATCCTCGGTCATCCCTTCTCCTCCTGCCCCCAATCCCTCCCAGCATCAGGGTCTTTTCCAATGAGTCAACTCTTCGCATGAGGTGGCCAAAGTACTGGAGCTTCAGTTTTAGCATCATTCCTTCCAAAGAAATCCCAGGGTTGATCTCCTTCAGAATGGACTGGTTGGATCTCCTTGCAGTCCAAGGGACTCTCAAGAGTCTTCTCCAACACCACAGTTCAAAAGCATCAATTCTGCGCTCAACCTTCTTCACAGTCCAACTCTCACATCCATACATGACCACAGGAAAAACCATAGCCTTGACTAGACGGACCTTAGTCAGCAAAGTAATGTCTCTGCTTTTGAATATGCTATCTAGGTTGGTCATAACTTATCTTCCAAGGAGTAAGCATCTTTTAATTTCATGGCTGCAGTCACCATCTGCAGTGATTTTGGAGCCCAAAAAAACAAAGTCTGACACTGTTTCTACTGTTTCCCCATCTATTTCCCATGAAGTGATGGGGCCAGATGCCATGATCTTCGTTTTCTGAATGTTGAGCTTTAAGCCAACTTTTTCACTCTTATCACACTAGGACCACACCCTTGTCTAACTCAATGGAAACCAAGCCATGCCTGCGGGGCAACCCAAGACGGGTGGGTCATGGTGGAGAGGTCTGACAGAATGTGGTCCACTGAAGAAGGGAATGGCAAGCCTGATATTCTTGCCTTGAGAACCCCATGAACAGTATGAAAAGGGAAAATGATAGGTCAATTCTAAGTGCCTACTAAATGGCAGTTACTATTATTTCTAAACCTAAGAACCTATCTATACTCTAAAATATATTTCCATTTCTAAATAAAAATAATCAAAGGTGCCGGGAGCCAGCACGGGAGATCCCACCCATGACAAGGTCACACGGAAGAGTCCTGATAAGCAAGCCTCAGGACTCGGCGGACCCCCGGACCTGCTCGAGCATCTGCCCCAAACCAGAGTCTGCCTGTCTCACTATTTCATGTCTTCCACCAGCTCTCTGACATTAGCAGGGGGCTGTCCCCGGCCAAAGAGTCAGCTTAGGGCTTTAGTCGGCAAGTCTCCTGGGCAAGAAGGGAGTGTTTCAAACCCCCTGTTAGCATTCTAGCTTACTTGGCAGGTTTATCCAGACTCTTGCAACATTGCTGAGCCTATGCTTACTGCCAAGTTCTCACATCCCTTGTCTATTGTGTTCCTGGGAGTGCATATAGTCGGGATATAGAAGAAACAAGTAATAGCCTTAGCATTAGCAACATTAGACTTTGCGTTAATAAGTTCTTTCTTTGCTGTAACCTGCTGAATCTCTGCTGCATAAAAATGTAACCCTGTACTTTAAGGGTGACGCAGGCTAGGAATTTAAGAAGAAACACTTTAGGAGAAGATTATTGTTCTGGCTGACCAACCTTTATCAAAAGGAGGTCATGGAATATCAACAAGCCTCCAGGACAGAAGATGATGTACAAAAAATAAGACTCTGATATTGATAAAAGTTATTACTGATGGAATGTTGAGTTGACTCTGCATTTTCCATCTTGCTGTATGTACAACTCAGGGTATAAAAGCTCCAAGAAAAAATAAAGTAAACGGGCCTCACTCACTGAAGCTTGGTCACCCTATGTCGGCTCTTTCCTTATCTCTTTCTCTATCTTTGTTCATTCGCCGACGTCATCCATCCTGAGGATATCCCTGGACTCTGCTGAGGCTGGACCCTGGCACAAAGATATCTCAGAATACCCAAATGCATGATAGACATAGTTTCCTTAGCACTAAAATTCTAACCAATAGATGATTTATCATATATTCGTGTAGCACACACAAACACACTCACACACAGAAACATATACAATCAGGAGTGTGAAATGGATATTGTTCCCTGAAAACACCATTTTTGGCCAAAGAACTCTTACTTGTTTGCACAAATCATCTCAAGGATAATGATAATAGTAACAATAGTTACGCAGAGCTTATGTGCCGGGTGCTGGATCGAGCACTTTACTGCGTTTATTAGCCACGGACATAAAAGAGCACTCTAATGTGGATGGATGATTCTTAAGCCAGTTTAACAGGCAGGGAAACAGCACAGAGAAACTCAGTAACTGGTTCAAGCCCATGCGGCTAGTAAATAACATACTTGTCAGGCAAGTCCACCGAGGCAGCAGTGACACCGAGCTGCCGCTGTTGTTCAGTCGCTAACTCGTGTCCAGCTCTTTGCAGCCCCATGGACAGCAGCATGCCAGGCCCCCCTGTCCTTCACCATCTCCCAGAGTTTTCTCAGACTCATGTCCATTGAGCCAGTGATGCCATCCAGCCATCTCATCCTCTGTCATCCCCTTCTCCTCCCACCTTCAACCTTTCCCAGCATCAAGGTCTTTTCAAATGAGTCAGCTCTTCACATCAGGTGGCCAAAGACAGGAGAGGCAGAGAAACCCCTTGCCCAGAAGCCCAGGGTTTTATGCTTGTCAACTGCTGAAAAAAAAAATTCATTAGAATTTTGTCTGGATAGATGTCCAGGAGTGGGACTCGAAATAATGCCATTTGCAGCAACGTGGATGGACCTAGAGATGATCAAACTAAGTGAATTAAGTCAGAAAGAGAGACAAGTACCACACGATGTAACTTATATGTGGAATCTAAACTATGGCAGGATTGAATTCGCCCATTAGACAGAAACAGATGCACAGACGCAGAGAGCAGACGTGGTTGCCGGGGAGGGGGTGGGAGAGGGGTGGATTGGGAGTTTGGGATTAGCACATGCAAACTACTATATATAGAAAAGCAACAAGGTCCTATGGGATAGCACGGGGAACTATATCCAATATCCTCTGATAAGCCATATGGAAAGGAATATGGAAAAGAAGAAACATGTGTAACTGAATCACTCCGCTGTACAGCAGAAATTAATATAACATTGTAAATCAATAATACTGAAGTTTAAAACATAAATAAATATTACTTTAGGAAAGAAGTCATTAATTCAGCAGGGCCACTCCTTGGTGCTGAGTAACCGATGACCCTTCTAATATCAATCTTGTCATTGTATAGTGGAAGAGTTGGTGGCAGGGCGTGGATTTTGCACTTTGACCTGCACATCTTAGATCCCTGTGCAGTAAAAGGAGAGATGGTAAACAGATAGTGAAGAGTCCTGAAACCGAAATAAGCTCAGCGCCATCAGCACCATCATGCCTCCATCACTGTGATCGTGGTCAACTGTTTCTCAACCAAACTGATGAATAACTGCTTCCTTCACCTGGGCTGCAAACAATGATCTATTCTTGAGCTGGATTCTATGAAGATTTGTTATTCTGTGAAAGGGCTGATTAAAAATTATTTTTCATGTTCTAAATATTGTCTGCAAAGCTCACTTACTGTTTATTCTGGGGCAGCTGCTCTGTCTCTGTGGTCTTATTTATTTTATATTTGTCACATATGGATAGTAAGATTTTATCCCTGTGATCATTGATAAGATTACATTTTAAAAAGCAAAGGATTTTGGAATAGAGAGTGAATATGTTTTAGTTTCATTTCCCTCACTTATCTAATGTAAGAGGGTATGTAGTAACTACCCACTAATAAAGAACACATGAATGGAAGCATGGGGGATGGAAGAATGGTCAAATAGAAAATGTGATAACTTGATTTATAAGGTAAAATAGCAACTGTCCTTTAGCAGAGTCCCGCAAAAAGCAGCATGTTTGAGTTAATAGAAAGTACTATTGGAATGCTTTATTATTGGAAGGGCCCTTCTATGTCACCTATTTCAACCCATTCATATTATAAACTGGATAAAGGAGAGTGAAAAATAAACTGTCCATGCAATTTATCAACCGAATCAGGACACTTTTTGCGCTTGAAATGGAGCACTAGTGACGATGTCATCGGTGCAACAAGTGGCAGCTGGAAGTGTTCCAGGCTGATTAGGATTACTAAGCAGCTTACATAAGGCAATCCATGAGGTGCCAGCTGATGCGAGTCGCTCTGTTGTCCTCAGCTCAGCATTCTTTTTCTAACCATCCCTGTCTCTTTTAATGTGGTCACGTGTGCTCACTCAGTCACTCAGCTGTGTCTCAACTCTTTGCAGCCCCATGGACTGCAGCCCACTAGGCTCCTCTGTCCCTGGGATTTCCTGGGCAGGAATACAGGGGTGGGTTGCCATGCCCTCCTCCAGGAGATCTGCTCCCAACCCAGAGATTGAACCCATGTCCCCTACAATGGCAGGTGGGTCCTTTACCACTGAGCCACAGGAGAAATCTATTTAATACATTACTCTTATGTTATTGATCAAATAATATTTTAAAGAATGATTAAAACTATTTTGAGCTTCCCATGAAGCCACCCTGAAGCTTGCCCTTAGCTGTCTGCTCTGGCCCTGTCCTGCTTCCTCCATTCCTTTTCTCCCTAGAGCACCCCTCAGAGAAAAACAACTCTCATGAGAGTCCCGTTTCAGCCTCTGCTTCTAGGAGACCCAATCAAAGACAACAGGATAGGTTGTGGAAACAAGGGGCATAATGTTCGAGAACAAAAAATAGGGAGACCAGTTGGCGAAAAGATAGTTTGGGAGACGCTGTTCTGCTTGCCTGCCCCTCAAATGGTGCTGGTTGGACTTGGGAAAGTCCTAAGCGTGTAAATAACCCATTGAAGGTACAGGCACAGGCTGTGTGTTTGTTCCCTGGGAAGCGTGAGCTGAGGCAGAAGGGGCTGATCTGTCTCCATCTAGCAGGTCTGCTGAAGCCCTATCTCTAGCACCTGAGAATGTAGCGCTATTTGGAAATAGGATCGTGGTAGACACAACTGTTCAGATGAGGTCCTAATCCAGTGTGACTGGCGTCCTTATAACGAAGGAGAGGAGACTCAGCCCCACAGAATGAAGGTGGCGTGGAGACACACAGGGAGACCCCGATGTGGAAACAGAGGCAGAGACGGGGTCGTGCGCAGGGTTACAGTCACAGACTGAAAATCACAGCAGAAAGCCAGGAGACGGCGTGCGACGAGCTGTCCTTGGGGCCCCCCAGCAGAAACGCACCCCATCAGCACCCTGACCTTGGACATCTGGATTCCAGAAGTGGGAGAGAATGAATCTCCGCTTTATGTTATTAGAGTATCGTTGTTTTACAAAGTTGTGTTAGTTTCTAATGTACAGCAAAGTGACTCAGCTGCATGTATAAAAAAACAAACAAAACAGAAAAACAGGTGGGAAAGTATTAAAATTCTATACTTAATCTTTTAAGTTTTTAGTCCTATACTTTTAAGGACACAGAAAACTTCAAGACTGAATGACTGTTCACTTCAGTTTCTCAGTCATGTCCAACTCTTTGCGACACCATGGATGGCAGCACGCCAGGCCTCCCTGTCCATCACCAGCTCCCAGAGCTCACTCAAACTCATGTCCATTGAGTTGGTGATGCCATCCAACCATCTCATCCTCTGCCGTCCCCTTCTCCTCCTGCCCTCAATCTTTCCCAGCATCAAGGTCCTTTCAAATGAGTCAGTTCTTCACATCATGTGGCCAAAGTATTAGAGCTTCAGCATCAGTCAGTATAACCTGGGTTTTCGTTCATAAATCTGGCAGGACCTTCTCTGTACTAGAGGTTGCTGGCAAACTTGTCTGGCCTCCTCCACGTCTCACCTAACTTAACCCAGAGGAAAAAAACTGGGCAAAAGAAGTCTTGTTTTGTCCTGCCCTCTAAGGCATTCTGCTTCCATGGAGCCCTGCAACTTTAAATACACCACGAATTTGTAGAGAGGATGTTTGTGTAGTCTTTCCCATCACAACCCAACGCACCTGAAATGCTCTGATGCTCTCGAAAATAATTCCGATGAATGAATAAAACATGATCAACTAATAATTAGCACTTGAAGGTGAACTCTTTCACAGGAGGGCAATTCACTGCTGTGCTAATTGTTTTCCCCAGTATCAGACCTTAGCTGACATTTGGTTTTAACTTCAGCATAACAATTCCCAGCTATGTTTAGAAAGACTATGAGCAGTTTCCTAGGACTTGGCCAGAAATTATTTGCAAGCCTGGATTACACACTTTGAAAAATGCGAAGTTGTATGTTAGTCAAGATTCCAAATCTAGCTTTGGCTCAGCCTCCTAGCTTGGAATACTCAACAGAAACTTATGATCAGCCCTGGTGCTCCATTTCTAAGCAAAACAACATGAAGGAGACCTTTGCTGTTAGATAATTAGCAATTTAAAAATCATGGATGTGAATCAGCATCAATGTGTCCTTTTATTGTCCAGCCCGGTAATAAGGATAGATATTTTGCGTGGTATGGCTAATTCTATGGGAAATATGTTCTGAAATATGGGAATGAGCAGAGGTTGTTTTGAACATTAATAATAAAAATCTTTTGTGTGGATATTTTTCAAATAGTCTGGCAGCTTCCAGGTATTTTGGGAAAGTTGTATGTGGCTCCTCTCCACCCCTCCCCCACCACACACACCAAAAAAAATTGGAGCAAACTTATATCCAGAACCATTATTGTTTCAGAATTTTTCATCATGTTCAACCTGAAGAAAGAAATGAAGACAGAAGATATTTTTTTTTTCTTCATGTGTAAGATACTTGGTATTTATTTCTGAAATCCAATTTCTGCTCTTAGCTGAAGCCAGACTCCCCTAAAGGAAGGTGCAAAGAAAATGACAGCTCCCTTTTTGAATAAAGTTACCCACCGCCTGAATCAAACAGTTCCTATGTCTCAACTCCAAGAAACGCACACACACTCTACTGCTTAATTTCCCACAAATTATGTTCTGGTAAAGGGAAACTTGACTGAAACAGACGGCAAAACAAGGTTCCCCAGGAAGCTGCCTATCCAAACAAGAATCAAAAGCATATGCAAGGTGAACGTAGGAGCATGATTTGACGGGAGTGAAGGTACAGGATGTACAAGACCCTGGAGAGTACCTGCAAAACAGCCTGGGATGGCTGAGGACCAGCCAGCCCTTCTGGGGTTTGCAAACCCAGTGACAGCAGTGGCCTGGCAGGAAGCAATGCTGGGGCCTCTGAGTGCAGATCACAGCAAATTCCCTCCTTTCCCAAAGCAGGAGGCAGTTCAGTTAGCAGCCAATGGTTGCCTAATAGGAATGCGGATGGCTCAGTAAAGAATTCTCATGAAATGCAGGAGAAGCCAGTTCGATTCCTGCTTCAGGAAGATCCCCTGGAGAAGGAAATGGCAACCTACCCCAGTATTCTTGCCTGGAAAACCATGGACAGGGGAGCCTGGTGGGTTACAGTTCATAGCATCACGAACTTGGACGCAACTTGGCAACTAAACAGCAGGAACGAGGGCTCTCAGGCTTTCCTGATTTTTCAAGAGGAATCAGAATTTCTAACTTTAAAGGAAACCTTTAAAGTTTCTTTTTTTCTTTCTTTTTTTAAAAAGATATTTGGGAGCTAATTAAAATTTGTTTAGGCACTGTTCAGGCAAAACAAACAAACAAAAAAGACCTTTTCTGCCCTATGGAAACATGGAATATTATCCTGCAACATCTTGTCTGCAGTGAAATTTTATTTTAGCAGGGGCCAACCATTGGGTTTCAAAGTTATAAATAAAATGATTGTTCTGCCTAACACTTAACTGAAATGTACTAAATGGTTAAAAATGAGAATTGGTATCTTTCTAACAAGAGAGAAAGAAGGACCATGGAATGCTGTCTGTTAGGACCAGACTCTGGCCATGACAGGCTTAGTGAGCTCCACCAGGCCTAAAAATATAACCTGAGTCATGCTTCCAGGAATTATACCCTTAAAACCAATCAGGAGAGTCCCCATTTGCGCCAAACCTTGAGCCAATCCGGGTGAGATGCGAGGTTCAAAATTCGCGCCCGCACAGCTCAGCCAATCATTGTAAGCCTAGTAGCTAGAGGTGGCCTATAGAGACAAAGATGGAAATTCTTCAGGAAAGCCCGCGCCCGCGAAAAACTGACCAATCAGCAGTTAACGAGTAACCTGTACAACCAATCTAAGTTTGCCAGCTGCCTACCTTTGTTATAATCCTATAAATACTGCTCGAACCCTATAAATACTGCTTGAACCCAGGGTCGGGGCCTCTGGTCTACTCCACTGAGCTGGATGTGGCGGGGGCCCTGACTCAAGTCAGAAATAAATTTCCCTTTTTGCCTTTTGCATTGTCGTGGAGGTCTTGTTCTTGTTGGTCTTGGGATTCGGACTTTCGGGCGTAACATGTCCTTTGGGATGAATAAACATACAGGATTTTACTTTCTCCTCCCATCAAAAAGTACATTTTTTTTGAGAGACGGTCACAAGATAACATGTCCTGTGAGTCACTAAATGTCTTAGTTGACACTTGGGACAATCGTGTTATACAGTTTTTCTGTATTTCTTGGAACTGTAAGATGTTGCAAACAAGTAGAGTAGAACCTGTAGTTTATAAACTTTGTTCTCAAAAGCCTTAAAGCTCCAAGTAAGAATAAAAATGTGTCTTAAATTGGATACATTGCCTATGGCTTATTTATGGATGAGAGAATAATATGCACCCATATTTATTTCATGAACTAAGTGAATAATAAAGACCTAAATCAACCAATCTCCTGAAACAAGCAGTAATATCTTATTTACTTGGACAATTTTGAAACGGTCAAAGAGACAGAGGACAGTGCCTACCAATGTTTCTAGAGCTGGTGAAGGAACTAGGGAGTTTTCATCACATAAAAACACCATTAGTGTCTTTTTTAAAAAATTGAAGTAGGTTCTTTTTAAAGAATTCCTGGTTTTTTAATAAAGAGATTAATTTCTTCACAGCTGCAACTTTGACTTAGTACAGGACCAGAGTCAGGATAGAATGTGTTATATTTTACATTTGAGTCAATAAAACAGATTCATTTCATACTGTGGAAATAGCTGGCATAGAGGGGATTTTTATTCCAGGACTTAGAAGAACGGCGTGATGCAGATGACGCGAATTGTTCTGATTATTATTATTATTCTGAATTCAGGACCCTATTGGCACACCAGGGGGCATTGTTTGGGTCTGCAATGGAAAGAAATAATAGCAACAGAGCAGAGAGTCATCACACAGCTATCAAAATGTAAAACATGCAAAAAATTCCATCTCAGCTTCCAAGTCCACCTGGGGACATCCAGAACCTTTGATAAAAGGTTATTCGGCATGAGTTGGCAAGAGGAAAAGAGCAAAACCGTTCACTGCACAGGCAGGCGTGGAAGCCTCACAGGTCTGCAGCCTAAGCGCTTGGATCCCTGCAACTCCGCCATGTCCCCTCGGACCCCGCAGCTCCGCTGTGTCCCCTCCAATCCCTCCACCGTGTCCCCTCGGACCCCGCAGCTCCGCCATGTCCCCTCGGGAGCGACTGGAGAGGCCCTGACCCCTGCATCATCAGTGTAGCTGAGTGATGGGCCAGAGACCTCTGTCTGTGTGACGAGCAAGTCAATTTTTAAAACCCTTTCTTTCATTCCTTTTTTTTTTTTTCCGTTTCTTCATAAAAAGCTAGTTATGTTCACTATATTGCTTTGGTATTTCTGGTGATGCTCTTTTGAATATGAGCTATTGTTGTTATCAAGATTGCTGGGAGAAATATCAATAACCTCAGATTTGCAGATGACACCACCCTTATGGCAGAAAGGGAAGAGGAACTAAAAAGCGTCTTGATGAAAGTGAAAGAGGAGAGTGAAAAAGTTGGCTTAAAGTTCAACATTCAGAAAACGAAGATCATGGCATCCAGTCCCATCACTTCATGGGAAATAGATGGGGAAACAGTGGAAACAGTGGCAGACTTTATTTTGGGGGGCTCCAAAATCACTGCAGATGGTGACTGCAGCCATGAAATTAAAAGATGCTTACTCCTTGGAAGAAAAGTTACAACCAATCTAGACAGCATATTAAAAAGCAGAAACATTACTTTGTCCACAAAGGTCCATCTAGTCAAGGCTATGGTTTTTCTAGTAGTCATGTATGGATGTGAGTTGGATTATAAAGAAAGCTGAGTGCCAAAGAATTGATGCTTTTGAACTGTGGAGTTGGAGAAGACTCTTGAGAGTCCCTTGTACTTCAAGAAGATCCAACCAGTCCATCCTAAAGGACATCAGTTCTGAGTGTTGTTTGGAAGGACTGATGTTGAAGCTGAACTCCAATACTTTGGCCTCCTGATGTGAAGAGCTGACTCATTGGAAAAGACCCTGATGCTGGGAAAGATAGAGGGCAGGAGGAGAAGGGAACAGCAGAGGATGGGATGGTTGGATGGCATCACTGACTCAATGGACATGGATTTGGGTGGGCTCCAGGAGTTGGTGATGGACAGGGAGGCCTGGTGTGCTGCTGTCCATGGGGTTGCAAACAGTCAGACAGGACTGAGTGACTGAATTGAACTGAAAATCTTATGAAACTTTTTGCAAAGCAGCTGATATTGCACAAAGCCCTGCCTGCATTCTCTGAGCTATAAGAATATAGGAGGACAAAAACTGCACACTTTTTCCCCCTTAAGTAGGTCTCCCTGCCCTCAGTTACACAAATGTGGGATAAACCAGAACCTATTTTTAAAACTTGAGAATACTATTCAAATGTTTAAAATGCTCACACCAGAGTTTCCCATTAGAAGTCTAGTTGTCAAAAACAAACACAGCCTTCAATTACGGTCACTAAATGCATGAGGATTAGGCTATTTTAGATCTGGAGACTTAGGCTCCAGTCGACTCCTGTCAGTAAATATCCAGGGGCATCACTCGGTTCACCTGACAGGATCTGTCGGCAGCCCTGTTGTTAAAGGGCATCATTTGAAAACAGCCACACCGGGATCTGGACTCAGTGCTTCTCTTCATGTTTTGGTTTTCTGGCCCCAAGGCTCATGAGAGCTTAGCTCCCGACCAGGGCTCGAACCCATCCTCCTGCACTGGAGGGCGAAGTCTTAACCACTGGGCTGCTTCACGATTTTGTAATAATCTATAGTGGAAAAGACTCTGAAAAAAAAAAAAATATATAAGCATGTATAACTCAATCACATTACGGCACACCTGGAGCAAACAGAATCTTGTAAATCAACTAAACTTGAAAAAAAATTAAAAAATAAAAATAACCAAATGTCCAATTTTTGCGACAATTGACTGTCTTATCATATGTTGGCTAAATACTATATTTTCACACAATTATGTAAAAGAAAAACTGCAGTTGAACTGACATAAGATTTAAACTGATAAAATAAATGAAAAAAAAAATAGGACTAACAAATATCCCAAGGAAAGCAAAGTTCTTAGCATATAGCTTCATGTGTGTTTAAGGCAGTATTTCTTGAAACAATCCATCAACTTTCTTCTTTTTTTTCAGGACAAAATTGCGTGTCTAATATAGCTGCATATGATGCTTTGGAATCAGATCAGTTCCATTTCAAATAGTGTGCAGGAGTATGAGACCTGTAATTATAAGGTTCATTTTTTTTAACATTTTGTTGAAATTTAGAGGAATTAGACTCAGGTTTGGAACAAATTCTGAGAGGCAAATGACTTGCTTTTACTAAATTCAGCCTTTTTAAAAGGACATCTCTATTATTCTTGTTTCTTCCACAAGGGAATCATCAAAATAACGAGTCAGCTCCGTTTCCTCCAAGATGGTTTGTGTTGAAACTGGAAACCACACTCAGCATTCTGTGATGGTCAGCCTTGTGTCCTGATCCTTTGGCTGCAAGGCTTTTCCCCAGTACCCAACACGTCCACGTATGTTTCCATAATCCCCTTAAAACACAGATGGCATACCAAGAAATTCTTCTTGACTAGTTCATGAAAACGAAACTTTCTAGAATTTCGAGGACTTTTCTCCAGCTTTTTTCAGCTCACAGTCAATAAGAGACAGAAGGCATTTGGTGGAAGATCTCTACCCAGGATTAGCCACCTGTAGCCCTAGTGTTGTGTGTTAAAATTATAAGATAATGTATTTTATTGGAAGATAATTGCTTTACAATGCTGTGCTAGCTTCTGTTGTAGAATGAAGTCAATCAGCAGTACGCATGCACACATCCCTCCCTCTGAGAACTTCCTCCTGTGGCACCCCTCATTATCCCCCTCCCCAGGTCATCAGAGCACCGGAATGATAAGATAACTTATTTTAAATTGAGTTGACAAATATCCAAGGATACACATATTGTTATCTGTGGTTAATGAAATTCTATATACTCTCACCAGGCTTAAAAACTCCATACAACTCTGTAACGTTGTTTCTCAACGGATTCATGTCTCACTAAATTCGAACAAATAACAGAGTGGCTTAAAAAAATGTTTTCCTGGAAAAAAATGTAATCTGGGCCCCCAGTAAAGGGTTCTCTCTTTGCCATTTTCTTTAGCCTTGTTTTACCTTGTCCTGCACGCAACCTGAAATGGAAGAAGGTTGGATAAGAGTTCAGTCCCTGTGGTCAAAATGAGTAGGCTCTTTGCAGGGACGCGGTTGCATGACCCAACTCAAACTGCCAGCAAAGAGCCTTGTAGAGAGCATAGCACCTGGTATTACAGCTGCTTGTCAACCTTCCCAGTGCCCTAAAGTGACTGAGATTAACTTAGAGCTCCTCTTCTTACAGTAAAATCAACCTAATCATTTTAAAATACGGTATTGAAAAGTGGTAGCAGGTAAAGTAGGTATTGAGGCTTGCGTTTCTAAAGATGCGTGTATCTCTCTGTCCACACACACTCAGATTTTGACCTACTGCTTTATGACCTGGCTCCTGTACAAGTGCTTATGCTTAGTTATCACTTCTCTCACAAATCATTTCAGCTCTACTTTTTGGAAATTGCTTTTAGGTTGACTTGTCAGTCATGAAGGGAATAACCCTGTTTTCCATTGACCCTATTCTCAACTTGGTCATCTGTGTAACCATCAAATTTGACTTGAAATTTTGGCCCTTTCTAGAGACAACCATCTGGGAAGAATGACTTCCATCACTGAGAAGTGGGGAAAGATGATCAGACTGAAGGCAATTCTTGGTCCTTTCACGTCTGTGCATTGATAACATAAACTCTGTGATTCTTTGCAGTCTACTCGGGCTTTTGCTCAAGTAGCACAGAGGCAGTTTTCCCAGTACAGAACCTGTCTTCCAGCACCATTCGTCATTCTGGTAAGCCATAAACCCGCTTCTGGAAGTAACGCCCTTGTAGGCCACGTGAGGAAGGTGCGGTGTCACACCCATCTTCTCCTGGAAGCTCCGACACCCCTTCAGCACAAGGAAGGAGGCAATGCAGACTTCATCAAAGACACCATGCACTCACCTCCTGATAGTAACTGCTATCGTGACTGAGGATGCTGTAGAAAGACCAGAAAAGATGCTCTGCAAATTCATCTGCTATTTTAATGGAAACAACAGCTACCATTTTGTAAAGTATTCACTGTCAGGATTCAGTCCAAAAAATTCTTGCTGTGTCAGTAACAAGAGGGCACAACGGATATCCTCTGTTTGTGGAGGAAGTGGTCTAAATAGGGTGGTTCTTACCGAAAACACAGGCAAACTCAGGACAGGATTAGGAGTGGCTCTGTGGGGTCCCTTCCTGCTGAAGGGAGACAGCGCAGCCGGGAGAACAGGGTGAGGCAGGCGAGTATCCGTGGCTCCCTCCACAGGCGCACTCTCGATTTTCCATTGCTGTTACTGGGACTGGTTTCATTCAGATGTTTTTTATGTTTTAGACTGAGACAACAGACGCAGTATATCCTAAATGACTTTGGCATGAATCTACTGTGATTAGCAAGTCCCCTAATAGTTGTCAGGACTTCCCTGGTGGCTCAGATGGTAAAGCATCTGCCTACAACGTGGGAGACCCGGGTTTGACCCCTGGCTTGGGAAGACCCTCTAGTGAAGGAAATGGCACCCACTCCAGGGTTCCTGCTTGGAGAATCCCATGGACGGAGGAGCCTGGCGGGCTACAGTCCATGGGGTCGCAAAGAGTGGGACTCCACTGAGCAGCTAAACCTTTCTTTCTTTCTAACAGCTGTCTGTGAGTCTACACTCTGATTAGTCAGATGAATGGACCTACTGTGTGATGTCTCCTCAGGAAGGAAAGGAACACAGAACACTTCTCTGAGCAAATGCAAACACTTGAGTAGCTGTATAGTTCGCTATAAGGAACCAGTGAGGATGAGAAAAGTGTCTTTTTTGATGCAGGAATATTTAACCAGTTCAGTCTCTACCCACTCTCACTCACATTGCCGATGAAGAAATGAATGCCAAAGCATTCGCTGACTATGAAATGTTACCTGCTGGCAGAAACAAGGTGCAGGATAAGCCCTAGATTCTTTCCGGCTCCTGGTTTTCCTCATCCCTAGGGGCTTCCTTGGTGGTGCAGTGGTTAAGAATCTGCCTGCAACGTGGGAGACCTGGGTGGGGAAGACACCCTGGAGGAGGGAAAGGCTCCCTGCTCCAGTGTTCTGGCCTGGAGGATTCCGTTGGCTGGACAGTCCATGGGGTCGCAGAGTCAGACACAACCGAGCGACTTTCACTTGCAAGGCAAGGGGTGCGGTTTCGCTCTCTGCCGGAAAGACCCCACGTGCCACAGGGCAGCAAAGCTCGGCTTCCTTCAGGCTCCTTCTGCTTTCCTCACCCCTTTATGGACACTTTCCTGTGTGCTGTGCTCTGCTGGGGGGCTTTAGTTGTGTCTGACTCTGCGACTCCAGGGACTGCAGCCTGCCAGGCTCCACTGTCCATGGGATTCTCCAGGCAAGAGCACTGGAGCAGGTTGCCATGCCCTCCTCCAGGGGAACGTCCCAGCCCAGGGAGGACAATTCTGTGTTGGCAGGCGTGTTCTTTACCACCAGTGCCACCTGTGTACCAAGAATGACTAACGTGATGCCATCCTTGCTAATGTACAGGGAGGTGGTTCCAGAGGTCAACTGAGATTTGAAGGAAGTTTTCTCTCTAAACCATTCAAGTCATTTTTTCCTTTTTAGCTTTTTGATCTGATTTCTTCAGGAAAGTTGAAATATTCCATGGTGTGGGGACAAAGATATTAATCTAAAGTATTAATGATAAGTGAGGCTTGCTGCCCATAACCGCCATGTAATGGTTTTGTGCCTTGGAAACACACATGAGCACATTCACAATAAACACTGAATAATCCTGGTTTTAAGCCTTTTCATTTTTATTCCTTTGTGTTATGATTTCCCGTCCTTTTAATTTCCAAGTAAGTATAAAAGTTCTCTTGGCTAAACAGTTCCTTGGCAACAAAATATGTAGCACCTTTCAAAAAACCAAATTATATCTCTGATAATGCAATGAATTATTGCAAGTGAAAAATGGAAACCCAACAGGACCTGCAGACTGCAGTCCTCTGAGATGAGGTAGTGATGATATTAACGGGCAACAGCCAACAGTGTTTGCTTATGTGTATAGAACGACCGCTCTTCAAAGTTCAGGACCAGGGAGAGGAGTGATTTGTCACTTGTAATCACCTGTTTTCTCAGAAGAGAAATACAGTGCCTTCCCAACGACTGTTTCCATTTGCCTGGGTAATCTGGATGAGGTGCAACAGTGCTTTTTCCTGAAGCATCTGGCTCCTGCAATGCATTTATATTTGTTTGAAATGAGGTCAGAGGTGCCTATCACTCCCTTGCCTGTGGGTATGTGGCGTGAGAAGGGACATAAAACTGTGAAGTCAGAGCCCCCTCGGGATGCTCAGAGAACCACTGCTGACCAATCTGATCTTTATTCATGAAAAGAAGTTCCCTCAGGGAAAGGACAGAACTTGATAGCAGCTTGAGCCATGATAGACACGGATCTGGCATGTGGGGAAACAATTCACAGAGAATCCAGCGTGAAGTTCTATGGTCAGGCTTCATCCTTTATTAGGTAGTGAGTAAAGACAACGGATGGTTACAACTCCAACTTTAAAGACCATTTAAACAAAAATGGTTCCATAGTGAAGTGAGGCTGAAGGGATTTAGGTGTTTCTGAGGTTTCTCATATGGCTGATGGAGAAAATATGGCTGATTTATTTGTCTCCCAGCAAATCACTAAAGTTAGTCACGTCTCGTGATCCAGGACCCCTTGATGGCACAGGCCCTGACTTTGGGTGGACCGGCTCCTCCACTTTGTTGAGAACGGGGAAGGACATCAGAGTTCACTGCAGCAAGGCTGCATCAATCAACACTGTGTTCTCCAACAGAAGGGGAGGCTTTAGAGGCGTGAATGCTGTTGGACAGGGATTCAGGCTGACAGCGTGTACAGTGAAAATATCTGACAAAGCAGAAACTAAAGGTCAAGACTGTCCAAAATTGGTCACACAAGACACAGACGACCCAAAGCACAGAACACATGAGCTAACTCTCCACCTGGCTGAACAGGGGGGTCTGAGGGTGAAACAGAGGAAATGCTCGCTGAGGCCAGAACGTAGAGGTGCTGGCACACCCGTCATTGCCAGATGCTCTCAGAAGCAGGTTCCAGTCCCAATCATCATGTCCAGGCAGAGGAGATATGGTTGGAAACCCCTGTTACCAAAGACTGCTGGGACACTTTCTCTTTCCCTCTTTCCCTTCTTTCCTTCCTTCTTTCCTTTCTTCCTTTTTGCTTTTGGTCGGTTGTTTAACAAAGGATTTACAAAGTCAACTGCTTTAAAGACGTGTTTATATGACAAATGTCTTTAGCTGGGTGGCGGAGAAGAACTCCAAAGACCATGTTTAATGTTGAGCACCAAGCACGCTACGGTTGTTTCTTAAATATAAAATGACAAATGCTAAATACCCATCTCTCTAATGGTTTCACCTTGCATCTTTAGACGCTCAAAAGTCTACTACATTTTAGATAAGAGCAGTTTCACGAAGGCCATACTCAGCCTTTCTGTATATTTTTAAATAGTTCTCTACAAAACCTTTTCAAAAATATTTTTTTCTCTAAACCTAAGTCTGGTAGAGTGGATTTGTACACGTTTCCATTGTTTGAAGTTTGAGTGTCATTATTCTTATTAATGCAACAGACTGGCTGCATCAAACCCCCATCATAGGTGATAGGTGTATGTTAGCTTTCTATGGGAAAAAGCAAATAGCCTTTACCACGAATTAAAGGCACAGCTATTTTTATGCCATTTGTTACCAACTTAATGATAACATGTAACACGGGATGGATATATAATTATTTTATATAGATTTTCTTTTTATAAGTTATACTCTTAATCTTTCTAACATATATACAATATACATATATTTATATATACCCCTGATAAATCTTGTTTTAAAGGTAAAACGTCAACTCCTTTCAGCCTTATGGTGAATACTGAAGGCTGTTAGTACTTCACAATTCCACTAGACAAATGATGGCCAAGGCAACTTAACAGGATTTTTTAACTCTATACCCCTGGTGTGAAATGAATGCAGATTCATTTTTTTTTGTTTTGTTCTAATATTTAAATATATATATATATATATATTACTTGTTTATATCATGTCAGTAGGAAATCTAGGAAAAAGAAAAAAAGAAAGAAAAATCCACCAACAATAGCTAATGTCTACCATCGTAGTCAAAGCAGAAAACCCTGCGTAAGAAACACCCTACTGGTATGACATAAGGGGATATTGCAGAGGTGTACAGTCTTTGTTTTAGCGGATTTGTACTAACGTGAGAAATCTGTACTTTGCACGATCATGCTCGGTTAGGATTGTCCCTCATCCTCGAAACCGAACAGCTGTACTGGTTTCTCTCTGGACCCCCATGATGCATGGGTTTAGCTGTTTTCAGACATAAGCATTTGAAAAACACTCTCTGTTTCCAGCAACACTGCCTTAGTGTGGGGGGAAAGCACTCTGTGAGAAACTATTTTTATTAAAGTCTCCCCAACTCAATTCTAAGTCAGCCCTGTTCTTTTGTTCTGGAATGAAAGTCATCTCCAGGTTGGGCAGGACGGGAGAGGGTGAGCTGGGGACCTTCACCACACCAGATGGTGGTGTTTCTCTCTTGACTGCTTAACGGCATGAAACAGTTGCTCGTCCTACCTTCTGCAGTTCTCGAGAGCCTAGTGGCTTAGACTGAGACGCAGCTCTACCGTTTTACAGCGCATCGACTGCATCTACCTTGGCTGGGACGAATCCCCAGGAACTGCTGTCAGAGAAAAGGACCACGGCTACTGCTATTCACAGTGTTGCTTTTGCTTTTTGTGTGTTTTTTTTTTTTTATGCATTATTTTGATCTACAGAGTAAATGATTATTTATACACACACTGGAACCAGTTAATGCCCTCAGACAATGTATGCTTGCCTCATAAAGCAGGAAAGACAACGCAGGGGAACAGGTGCCCGAAAGGCGTGTCACAAAGGCTTCGCAGGTGCGAGGTGCCACTACAAGCCAAGGC
>SJXQ01011647.1:142081-160876 GCA_006408695.1 Aepyceros melampus
GGCTTGGACGGCTCCTTGGAGAAGACCAGCTTCACCTGCAGGGCGGGGAGAGAGAAGAGCCGGTGAGCGCAAGTCTCGGGGTTCACCCGGAGCGTCCAGAAGAGGGCTGGCTCGCACCCCCAACCCGGGAAAGTCACACCCTGGGGACTGCAGTAGAACCCTGGAAGACGGGGATGCCTGCTCAGGGTCCTGGGACCAGCCTAACCGAAGAGAACGTGAAAAGGAAGCGATGCATACCGGGCATCGATGGAAAGCCTGAACAAGCTTCTTAGCCAACCCAATATTTGTATTTTATATATATGTATATATGCAGAGCATCTCATGGAAAGCCTGAACAAACTTTTTCACCAACCCAATCTATCTATCCATCTATATAATATACACACAGAACAAGCTCTAAGCCAACCCAATATATATATACAGATGTACAGAACGTCTCATGGAAAGCCTGAACAAACTCTATAGCCAGCCCAATATATATATATACTATATATATATACACACACAGAAAATCTTATGGAAAATCTGAATAAACTTTTTAGCTAACCATATACACATACATACACACACACAGAACACCTTATGGAAAACCTAATCAAATTTTTTAGCCAACCCAATATATATTATATATATATGTACATATACATATACAGTGGAGAAGGAAATGGCAACCCACTCCAGTACTCGTGCCTGGAAAATCCCATGGACTGAGAAGCCTGGTGGGCTACAGTCCATGGGGTCGCAAAGAGTCGGACACGACTGAGCGACTTTCCCTTTCCCTTTCCATACATATACAGAACATCTATGGAAAGCCTGAACATTTTAGCCAACCCAATATATATATATAACATATATATGTACAATGTTATGTTATTATATATTATATATATGTACAACTGAATATATATGTAGAAATATTATATATGTATAACATCACTTTTCTGTACAGCAGAAATTAACACAGCATTGTACATCAAGTATATGTCAATAAAACAAATTTTAAAAGAATGATGGAAATGGTAGAACATCTTTCCTTTTGGAGGAACTGGAAGATCCCAGAAAATGTCCTGATCTAGGAGTTGAGTGGATGTGCAGAAAAGTACTCTGCTATCTTATTTTTCATGATAAATATACCTCCTGAGGAAACTATTCATCTTGAGAAAAAATAGGGAATTTTTTTTACTCCACTCTTTACACACATTTTAACTAGCAGAGAATGGACATTTTAAAATGTTCATTTTATTTTATTTTATTTTATTTATTTTTGGGTGGGCTGCCGGCATCTGGGATCTTAGTTCCCCACCAGGAGTCAAACCCGCCCCCTGTAGTCAAAGTGTGGAATGTCAACCACTGGACGGGCTAAGCAAGTCCCAGGGAATAGCCATTTTTAAAGAGAAATTGATTAACGCTGTCAGCTACTCGACTATGCAGATGTGACAAGAGAGTAGCATAGGAAGGTGTGAGCACCAATCCAGAGATGTAACAATAATACAATTCCGCTTTCACTAAAGAAGGGAAGAAGAATGATCTCCCCCGAAAACTCTGCCATGTTTTGCTTCGTTGGTACCAACATTCTGACACTGTGCTGCAATACCAGTTTACTCTCTGACGAGCAGTGTTAGTAAGATGGCTGTTCTCACGAAGGGAACGTTCCCATTTATGGAAACAGTGCTAGCTAAGCAGGAGGCTTTGGAAGCTAACATTAACACAATTTGACTTCTCTGTTTATTTAAGAACTATTCACTTGATTGTTGAAAGCGGCATCTCCACCAGTCAGAAATAGCACTCAGGTTATGGCTGGTGCTGCTGAAACATCCACTCTGAGCAGAATTCAAAGTCTCTTAACAGCAGCTAAAATGCATTCTATGCAAAAGAGCAAAGGGGCTTCATTTGCATAAAAATGGGTGATGCTACTAAATTAACTGGGTCAACTCATTCTGAGGTCTCACAATAGATGATTGCAGTTTTCCTTTAACTGTGTTTTCACGTGTCGGCAGCACACAATAGCACTGATTATTAATAAGATCTATTTTGAAGAAAACAGATTTCAAAATGCATAATTCAGCACACACTGTAGAGCAATTGTTCTCCATCTTAATTTTTTATACACACAGTTATCATTTATTATAGCTAAACAGTGCAGAACCCTGCGTCTCTCAGATATGGTCACTTCAACCAGAAAAAAAGCCTATGCTTATAAAGAACTAGCTTAAGATGTCAGGAGGTTCACAGATTTCCCCTAAAATCCTATAAAAAGTGGGTAGATGGCCTAAAAGTGGGTAGATCCCTAAAGTCCTATAAAGAGTGGGTAGCCTTTCCCTTCTCCAGGGTCTTTACCCAACCCAGGGATCGAAACCAGGTCTCCCACATTGCAAGTGGATTCTTTACCAGCTGAGCCAGAAGGGAAGCCCAAGACTACTGGAGTGGGTAGCCTATCCTTTCTCAGGGTATCTTCCCGGAATTGAACTGGGGTCTCATGCATTGCACGCAGATTCTTTACTAACTGAGCTATCAGGGAAGCCTATGCTTATAAATAAATAGCTTAAAATGTCAGGAGGTTTACAGTTTTCCCCTAAAATCTTGTAAAAATTCTAGGTCAGGACATCAGTATTAATATGCGTACTAGTGTAAAAAACAAGAGGGCATGTCTCAGGAACTATTTCCCAGGCCTTAAATAGTGTCCTAAGGTGAATTTTCTTTTTAAACGAGCCACACCTTTCAGATTGTTGTTTAAAAGCCAGAATTGCTGAGGGAAACAACAGCAATGCTTTATCTCTCGGAGATCTTATAAAGACGCTGGAAGAATTTGTTCCTCACCAAGCTATCTTAACAGTACCTGCTAACCTCAGGTTCAGATTTCCTGTGATTACTTACCTGACGCAAAAGAGTCTGGGTTTCCTTCCGTCCACATGCTCTATAAACCTGAGCCCAACTGAAACGATGTCTGGCTTTAGCTAACAGGGGCAGGAGCCCACCCAGCTCAGGAAACCAGTGATTCTGCTGGCGGCATAGGGGTTGGACTTTCAAATCAACCGCTTTTACTTGGGCGTCTTCCGTTTATCTCCCCTAGGAACTGACAAAGTGAAATCCTCCAAGAAAGGCTCCGCTCTGCCTGAAAACAAAAGCAGCACTCACCCCCAGCGGATGCGTGGCCTTCTGCAGCTTGTTGTAAGGGCTGTACTTGGGTTTCGGGGGCTTGCCAGCAGCTCTGTCTTTGTGCCTTCTACTGCTAATGTGCTATTAAAAGCAATGAAAGGGGACAGCTTTAAAGAAGTCATCCTCCAAACCCCTCATAAGTATTGCTTTAACCTGGGGAAGGGTATTAATCATTTCATGCAAGTTGCAGAAGGACAGACATAAAAGAGCATGCATGTCTGTCCTTGGCTGTGGACGCCTGGAGCAGAGACACATCTATGCTGCCATTTCAGTCTATTGTTAACACATAGCAGGGTCTTCTTTTTCCCACTTCTCTCCTTATCAGAGCACAGATCTCAGTTTATGGACATTTACAAGGGAAAGAAATGTCTGAAGGAATTTCATGTGCAAATAAACCAAGGAGGCCAGGCAGGCAGGGATTTATTTCCATGCTAATATTTACCCTCACATTTGTACAGCCAAATGCCAACCCCTTAAATTCTGAAGATAAATAACTGGGGTGCATTAAAATCAGTGCAAGAAGGTACACACGCATATAAAACACAATACAACGTGAGGGCTGGGACTTCAGCGAGCACGGTAGACCCGATCCCTCCGGAAGGCTTTAGAGTGAAAGGGACTCCATCCCGTTAGCGGGCGGCCGCAGGATTCAGAACCACAGTGCGCCACCAGGTAATAAAGCAGCGACATGGAAGCAGCACAGGGTACGTATCTAAACAAGGAAACATGGGACGCTGCACTTTGACCTTTAACGAAAAGCAACTCTTTCGAGTGGGAAACCTGGTAAAGAAGAGAGCTACTGTAGCCCCCTCGCCTCCCACGCTTCATCTGTAAGAACAGCACAGACTCACTTCAGACCAGCTAGGAAGGATGTTAGACGCCCCTACGTTTCAGGATTCCTTTAGGCAACTAACCTGTGCACAGGTAAAGAAGGGGGTGAGTAAGAAGCGAGGTGGACGGATGGGTGGGAGGGAGCGGAAGAGCAGAAGGGGCGCAGGGCGGGCAGGCGGCCCCGGGGCCCCGCGCCCCCACTTCCGGGCGGGTTCCGCTACCTGTTTCAGCTGCGTCTCCGAGTTGACGTGCACGTCACAGATTTCACAGTGAAACGTTTTGTTCTGCAGGCCTGTATTTCCCTTGTTGACTGGGCCTTTGCCTTTCACACCTGCCCTGGGGAAGGCTTTGATAGCCCCACTTCCGTTCCGAGCTTCTAGCATCGTTTTGTGCTTGGTACCTGCCAGAAACGGTTAAAAAAAAAAAAAAAAGAAGAAAGAAAAAAAAGAGGAGAGAACTTTTAGCTACTAATCGCCTCCAAGACTCAGTGCGGCCACACCCGTGATGTGATGCTGAGTCTGAGTGCAGCGCTTCCGGGGGTTCTGCTTGAAACACACTCAAGACTCAGAAAACCGCAGCCATGCACTCTGACCGCCGCGTGTAACACGACTCATCGCGCGTGCTTCTGTGTCCCCGGCAACAAACCACCGCCATCGGTACAGGAGTAAACGCCAGCGTCCTGAGATGACGCTAAACGGGCGTGACTTCCTCCTGATGCTGATGAGACATGAATGACACCTGATGAGGGAGGGTGATTTACTTGCCACAGGTATAGTAGGAGGTGACGTGGAGCAAATGTAATCAGCTTAAACAGGGTCTGCTTACAGAGGTGGCACTAATTAAACACCCACTTTCTCAACAGAATACAAACAAGCTTTCCTGGCTGTGTAGTTTAGGCTCAAAGAAGGAACATAACCGTATAGAGATCTTAATGACTCCGAAAAAAAAGGTCCTGTTAGAATAAAAAAGTTCACATTGACTGGCTATTAAACTTCAATTGTTAAAAAGAAAAAAAAAAATACTATAAAAGGGGGATTCACTGGCTAGGTGGGTACACTCTAAGAAATGCTTCTTTTTTATTACACCAGCCACATTTGCCCATCGCACATAACTAATGCTACTCTACTCATCAACATTTGATTTTATTTTAAACACTAAAATTCAGGATGGCAGTGTTCTCTCAAAATTTTTCTTCGTAATTTCCTTCTTGGAGTTGATAAATATTCTTTACTTTTCTTGTTTAGCCATGTGTTTTAGCTCTGAAATTTTCTTCTGTCATCATTTATATTCTTCCTGCCATTCTGGGTTTTTTAAATTGTTTTAGAGGTTTTATCATTTTAATTGTGTTTATGAGATGAGTTCGATCCCTGGGTTGGGAAGATCCCCTGGAGAAGGGAAAGGCTACCCACACCAGGATTCTAGCCTGGAGAATTCCATGGACTGTATAGTCCACGGGGTTGCAAAGAGTCAGACAGGACTGAATGACTTTCACTTTCACTTATCAGTTCTGGAAGCACAGAAAAAAAGAGATTCTTAACTTCTTGTTCTTGAACCAGCTTCTCAGAACCATTCACCATCAATAAAGAAAAGTGTGGAGGGCTTTCAGCTTGGAGCCAGTCACCAATGTCTTCGATAAGAGGCAATGAGTACACGGAACAGGTTTATGGCCATATGTTTCTCTCTTGCAAAACGATAGCTTTACGGAGTCCAATATTAAAAAATGCACACTTTTACAACTGATATCCCTCACTTTGAACCTCTATCCTGAGGCACAGTAATGACAATATTCATATATCAACATATTAAGGAAAGAGAAAAGAGTCAACACGTTGGGAAAAAACCAGAACAGCTGAAATATGGAGCTAGGGCATCTGTCCATGGCTGCGGGGTTGGTGAGGCTGTCCTGGGTTTGTTCTCACCCCGCCCCCTGTGGTCTAATGACCCAATGCTTTCTACTTGGTAAGAAGAAGCATAAATGAGAGTAAGGCAAGCAGCGTTCTGGGGAGCAATGCATGCGTGTGTACACACATAGTGAATGAATGAAGGCATCTGTATACACACACACATGCATCATGTTGCCAAGCTTTCATGTGTGTGATCTTCATACAGATCGGAAGCTTTCATGTCACTCTGTGAGCAGATGATGATCCAGCATTCTATATCCAAACAGAAGATTTTATTAAAAAAAATAAAAAAAGTTTTTCCCATGCAGCTTATTCAGTCAAACTGATGGAGAATTCTCAGGGCCTGTGTGGCTTAGGAATGTCTAAGCAGCAGTGAGTAGGAGAAAATTCTCATCCTGGGCATTTCTCTGGTTCAATTCAGTCCAGTTCAGTTGCTCAGTCATGTCTGACTCTTTGCAACCCCATGGACTGCAGCACAACAGGCCTCCCTGTCCATCATCAACTCCCAGAGTTTGCTCAAACTCATGTCCGACACGTCAGTGATGCCATCCAACCTTCTCTCCTCTGTCGTCCCCTTCTCCTCCCACCTTCAGTCTTTCCTAGCATCAGGGTCTTTTCCAATGAGTCAGTTCTTCACATCGGTGGCCAAACTGGAGTTTCAGCTTCAGCATTAGTCCTTCCAATGAACACCCAGGACTTATTTCCTTTAGGATGGACTGGTTGGATCTCCTTGTTGTCCAAGGGACTCTCAAGAGTCTTCTCCAACACCACAGTTCAAAAGCATCTGGTGGTCCAGTGATTAAGAATCCACTTTCCAATGCAGGGGATGGGGGTTTGATCCCTGGTTGGGGAACTGCACGGAACAACTAGGCCTGCATGCCACAGCTGGAGAGTCCAAGGCCACAAGGAAAGATCCCTCATGATACAGTGAGGCTCCTGTGTGCTGCAGCCAAGACTCGGCACAGCCAAATAAATAAATACTAGAAGAATCATCATCCTGACTTTCCTGACGGCCCCTCAACTCACTATGGTTAATATCTCCTGTGGTTTGAGCTGGTGTTTGATAGTGGCAACCAAAATTAATCAAAAAGCTGTTTCTACCTATGTGAAGACAGAAGTACCTTATCTTGCTTGGGAGGATGATAAGAAAGTCTGGCTTGGGTAATCTGACTCAAGATTGAGTGTCAGGTGGATTAGGAAGAGGAGAAGGAATTAAAGATTTGGCCCCAGTAGTAGGGGGTGAGCAAAAGTAGGTAAAGATCTTAGCAACAGTAGGTAAAGATTCAGAAAACAAAATGTTCTCCTTAATCTCTTCGGACTCGCCTATGTCTGACCCTAGAAGAAGAGATGTGAACAGAAGGTATGTGAGCACTGGAGAGATGCCAGCCTTGCAGAGAAATCACTGCCTTGCGAGCCTTGTTATTTCAGTGCAGTCCCTCCCAGAAGCTACTAAAGATAGGAAAATTAAGTATATCCACTCATGCATGCCCTACATAGATGCAAGCGCACGCGCGCACACACACACACACACACACACACACCAAACACATGTTTAAAATCATGCCAAGATCGGGTGAAAAACTCCAGCTAATAGCTTTGACTCTTGGGTTAGCATTCATCGTCTAACAGAGTGGAACTTTTGTACAGTGTAACCTCCTGCACAGTAGCAGATTGTCAGTCATAATTAAATTGCTATTAGATAGTTTCAAAAGAGCTGAAAGCTTCAGTAGCCTGTCAGGGTAGCTATATTTGCTCCAAGTACAGCTACAATTAAGAAAACATGCACTCTTAATTCTCAAGCATTTACCTTTTTTGAGAGCTCAGATGTGCACGAATAATCTAAAAATAGTGATTGTTGGGAGGATTTGTGCTTATTTTTCCAGCATTGCACCTATTGTGCTAAATTACTCACCTGCTCCTAGCTGTGGTATGAGATCAGTGACAATATTATGCCCATTTTAGAGATAAACTGGGACTAAGAAAGGTGAAGTTACTTGCCTGGTTCACAAAGCAAACACTACTTGAAGTTACTGATGGGTAGAAGGTGGATTGCTAGCTAAATTCCTAGAACTATGGGGATTTAGCTAGAAACCCACTAAGGACGTCTGAATTAGCTGCATTCCAGTTCCACAGGAATCTCTCACACCACCTTTAATTTCTCTATGTTATTAATGCTGTCTTTTCTAAACTCTGATTTTAATTTGAAGTCTTTCAGATTCTTCTCGTTCTTCCCCTGTAACATGCCTTTCTGCTCAGCAGAGGATCCGGAACCAGGATGCTATATGAACAGCAGTGGTTTTGGGATGGTCAGTTTGATCACCTCCAATTTCATCCATGTGTAAATATCCCACCAGGCTGGTGCCTTTCCTTGTGACTGCACAGCAGGGCCCTCGAAAAGCTGCTTCTGTACTTTCAATGGGCTGTTTTCTTCCCACCACTTTTAAAAGGCTGGCGCTGACAATGACCTTCATTTGAAGCTTCCATGTTTCCTGAAATGCAAAATCGTTCTCCAACCAAAGTTTAGATCCAGCAAGTCATAATGTTCCTAGAAATACTAATTTTGTCTGTTTGTTTTTTATTTATTTGCTTTTGATTGCCTTGGATCAAGACATTTTATCTGCAAAAATCAAACTAATATGTGGTGTGGAGTGAATGGAGGCTAGCTTTCCCTTTACTCATCTTTCGACTCCATTTTTCAGACAGCTCTTTCTTAATTTGAATTTAATGCATTCATTTGTGGCTGCACTGGGTCTTGCTGCTACGTGTGGGGTTTTCTCTAGTTGCAGCGACTGGGGGCTCCTCTCCAGCCGTGTGGTCTGCAAGCTTCTCGTCGTGGCCTCTCTTCCCCGGGAGCTCAGGCTCTAGAGCATGGGCCGGTAGTTGTGGAGCATGGGCTTAGCTGCACCTCAGCATGCGGGGTCTTAGTTCAGGGACCAGGGATGAACCCGTGTCCCTTGCATTGGCAGGACACCATGGAAGCCCCTAGATGGCACTTGAGGTAGGTACTGGTGTGAAGAAACCGAAGGTGAGCAAGAAAACTGAATGGCTTTCTAAAAATAAATCAGTCATCCATTAGGTCATCAGGGAAACTGGGGAAACTTCTTTAAAATGAAAAAAATATATATATAACTCCTCCAAGGAGAGGTATTCACAGTTCAGTTCAATTGCTCAGTTGTGTCCAACTTCTTTGGAGAAGGCAATGGCACCCCACTCCAGTACTCTTGCCTGGAAAATCTCATGGACGGAGGAGCCTGGTAGGTTTCAGTCCATGGGGTCCCTAAGAGTGGGACATGACTGAGAGACTTCACTTTCACTTTTCACTTACATGCACTGGAGAAGGAAATGGCAACCCACTCCAGTGTTCTTGCCTGGAGAATCCCAGGGACGGGGGAGCCTAGTGGGCTGCCATCTATGGGGTCGCAGAGAGTCAGACATGACTGAAGTGACTTAGCAGCAGCAGCAGCAGTCCAACGTTTTGCAATCCCATGGAGGCACAAGAGGCCTCCCTGTCCGTCACCAACTCCCGGAGTTTACTCAAACTCTTATCCATCGAGTCAATGATGCCATCTAACCATCTCATTCACTGTCGTCCCCTTCTCCTCCTGCCCTCAATCTTTCCCAGCATCAGGGTCTTTTCAGTTGAGTTAGTTCTTCACATCAGGTGGTCAATATTGGAAGTTAAGCTTCAGCATCAGTCCCTCCAATGATGTTCAGGACTGATTTCCTTTAGGATGGACTGGTTGGATCTCCTTGCAGTCCAAGGAAATCTCAAGAGTCATCTCCAACACCACAGTTCAAAAGCATAGAGTCTTCAGTGCTCAGCTTTCTTTATAGTCTTAACTCTCACATCCATACATGACTACTGGAAAAACCATAGCTTTGACTAGATGGACCTTTGTGGGTAATATCTCTGCTTTTTAATATGCTGTCTAGGTCCGTCATAGCTTTTCTTCCAAGGAGCAAGAGTCTTTTAATTTCATGGCTGCAGTCACTGTCTGCAGTGATTTTGGAGCCCGCAAAATAAAGTCTCTCACTGTTTCGATTGTTTCCCCATCTATTTGCCATGAAGTAATGAGACCACATGCCATGATCTTAGATTTCTGAATGTTGAGTTTTAAGCCAACTTTTTCACTCTCCTCTTTCACTTTCATCAAGAGGCTTAGTTCTTCTTCACTTTCTGCCATAAGGGTGGTGTCATCTGCATATCTGAGGTTATTGATATTTCTCCCGGCAATCTTGATTCCAGCTTGTGCTTCATCCAGCCCAGCATTTCTTATGATGTACTCTGCATATAAGTTAAATAAGCAGGGTGACAGTATACAGCCTTGACGTACTCCTTTTCCTATTTGGAATCAGTTTGTTGTTCCATGTCCAGTTCTAACTGTCACTTCTTGTGTTGCATACAGGTTTCTCAGGAGGCAGGTCAGCTGGTCTGTTATTCCCATCTCTGAGAATTTTTCCACAGAGGCACATGGAAATCTCAGTGGTGATCATCATGTGCCAGTCTTCTCTTGTCTACTTGTACATGTGCATCTAAAACATTTGGATGACAAAGCGATTCTGTATAGAACTTTCCTTGGAATTATACATACTTTTAAAAATGTACATGATTTTTAATGACAGCATAGGCTTACAATACATGAATGCTATATATTTAACTACTCGCTTAAAATTAGACATTTGTATTATTTTCCTCTTTCCCTATATAATTATCCTACTCATTAATCTTTAAAATCCATCCTAAGGTTGTTTCCTTATGATAGATTTTCATAAGGGGTGTTCTAGGGACAAAATATGACTATTTTTAAGTCTCGATTCAAGCTGACAAATTAACTGTCTAAACAGTGCAAAGGAAGTTTCAGAGGGATTCATTTGAAGGGAAATGTATCTTGCAAAATTTGCCCTTCTATAAAATAAGTTTCAATACCTTAAAGTTCAATTCTCCAAAATGCCCATGAGATGAGGTTTAATAGCATCAGACTACATGGTGTGAAAGATGCCCTGGATAAGGGCATGGCAAGTCACTCCAGGATTCTTGCTTGGAGAATTCCATGGACAGAGAAGCCTGGTGGGCTACCATTCATGGGGTCAAAAAGAGTCAGAAATGACTGAAGAGACTTAGCACAGCACAGACGTCAGCAAACCCAGGTGACAGCCAGGGGTCATTTAGTTACCTTCTCACTGACCAGTTCAGATGATCCAGATTATAGATATGTGGGCAGGAAAGTGGTCAGTATCCATACAAACAACAAAGTGCTTTCTGAGGTATTTATTTATAACTTTCAATATAATGGCACGATAGTCCAACTTTTGTGGGTCCGAAAGGAAGAAAGTTATCTTGACTATCTACACCTGAGCTGTGCAACTGGCACCAAAAGCCTCCTGCCCCCTCTGTGTTTATTCCTCCGAATGGCAAGTTGGAAGGACTGATGCTGAGGCTGACACGCCAATACTCTGGCCACCTGATGTGAAGAGCCAACTCATTGGAAAAGACCCTCATGCTGGGAAAGATTGAGGGCAGGAAGAGAAAGGAATGACAGAAGATCAGGTGGCTGGATGGCATCTCCGACTCAATGGGCATGAGTCTAAGGAAGCTCCAGAAGTTGGTGATGGACAGGGAGGCCTGGTGTGCTGCAGTCCACGGGGTTGCAAAGGGTCAGACTCCCCTGAGTGACTGACCTGAACTGAAGATTCTGTTTGGCTTGAGCATGAAACCACTCTTAAAAGAAATGGCACATAAAAGTACATGGAAGAAAATGCATCTTGACACAACATTGAAATCACTTATTCTAGTTGTTCATCCATGAGAAGTCACTAAACATGAAATAACTAAGCTCTGAATGTTGGCAGCTACATACAATTCTTTGGTTAGATAATATATTCCAAGTCACCCATATTGCAATTTCCAAAGTATATTATTTAAGAATTATAAGAATCTAAAGAATACTAATTTGGGGAAAAAAAAAGCACAAGCAACAAAAGCAAAAATAAACAAGTGAAACTACATCAAACCAACAAACTTCTGTACAAAAAAAAAAAGGAATCTAAAAAATTCCAGCAGAACTATTCAAATCCCTAAAGATGACGCCATCAAGGTTTTGCATTCATTATGTCAGCAAATCTGGAAGACCCAGCAGGGGCCACAGGACTGGAAAAGTCAATCCTCATCCCAGTTCCTAAGAAGGTGGCACCAAAGAATGTGCTAAGCATCGGACAGCTGCGCTCATCGCCATGCTAGGAAGGTCACGCTTAAAATCTTGCATGCTAGGCTTCAGCACTGTGCAAACCAAGAACTCCCAGATGTCCAAGCTGGATTTAGAAAAGGAAGAGGAACCAGAGATCAAACTGTCAACATCTGCTGGATGATAGAGACAGCAAGGGGACTTCAGAAAAACATGTATTTCTTTTCCATTGACTACACTAAAGCCTTTGACTGTGTATATCATGACAAACTGTGGAAAGCTCTTAGAGAGATGGGAATACCAGACTATCTTTCCTGTCTCCTGAGAAACCTGTATGCGGGTCAAGAAGCAACATTTAGAACCCTGCAGAGAACAACTGATTGGTTCAAGATTGAGAAAGGAGTAAGACAGGGCTGTCTGCTGTCACCCTGTCTGTTTAATCTACACACTGAGCACATCATGAGAAATGCTGGGCTGGATGAGTGACAAGCTGGAATCAAGATAGGCAGGAGAAACATCAACAACCTCAGATATGCAGATGATACCACTCTAATGACAGAAACCGAAGAGGAACTAAAGAGCCTCTTGATAGGGTGAAGGAAGGGAGTAAAAGAGCTGGTTTAAGACTAAATAAAAAATCTAAGACCATGTCATCAGCCCCATCACTTCATGGCAAATAGAAGGGGAAGAGGTGAAAGCAGTAACAGAGCTCCTCTCCTTGGGCTCAGAATCACTGCAGACGGTGACGGCAGCCGTGAAATCAGATGATGGCTTCTTAGCAGGAAAATGATGATAAACCTAGACAGTGTGTTAAAAAGCAGAGACATTACTCTGCCAACAAAGGTCTGTATAGTCAAGACTGTGGTCTTCCCAGTGGTCATGTGCAGTTGTGAGAGCTAGACAGTAAAGAAGGCAGAGCACCAAAGAATTGATGCTTTTGAACTGTGGTGCTGGAGGAGACTCCCGAGAGTCCCTTAGAGAGCAAGGAGATCAAACCAGTCAATCTTAAAGGAGATCAACCCTGAATATTCACTGGAAGAACTGACGCTGAAGCTGAAGTTCCAGTATTTTAGTCATCTTATGTGAACAGATGACTCTTTGGAAAAGACTCTGATGCTGGGAAAGATTGAGGGCAGGAGAAGAGGGAGTCAGAGGATGAGATGGTTGGACAGCATCACCAATGCAATGAACATGAACTTGGGCAAACTCCAGGAGATTGTGAGGGACAGGGAGGCCTGGCGCGCCGCAGTCCGTGGGTCTCAAAGAGTCGGACACGAGTGAGTGACAGAACAACAACAACAAAGAAGAGTGATGTATGTTCACGTATAATGGATTCACTGGGCTGTGGACTTGAAACTAGCACAGCAGCAAATCTGCTACAGGCTGCAGGCCACTCTCTGATAGAAACTTCTGGGGTGACGGAAATGGTCTTGATCTGTACGCACCAATATGATGGCCTTTAGTCACAGACACTCTTCAGCACTTGATACGAGGCTATTGCCCCTGAATTGGTGATTGATTTCAATTTAAATCGCCACCTAAGGCTAGTGGTTACCACATTAGATAGCACAGCTCTTGTATTCGAGCATGTCCTGCATGAACATGTACAACAAGAAGCTATGTGGCTGAGCTGTCTTTTTTTAATCATTTGTAGAAAGTTTAAAGAAGGCGCGACAGCAGACTTGTGAAAGAAGAGTCTCCATCTGTTTCTTCCATCCAACTGAAGTCTTATCATCATCCCAGAAGATGTTGAAGAGCTGAGATAGGTATCTCTGGGCCTTAATAATAACAAAGCCATGAACTTGGACTACCGCTGACTGGCTTAAATGAGTTTTTCACTTGAAACATGAAATGACAAATCTCTAGAGGAAACAGGTCTTTATATAGTCTCTTCCTGAACACAGAGGCACAAACTGGACCTGGGCTTCTTGAAGGGAACTCCTGGGTTTTGCTCAAATGTTCATTCTCAGGGCCCAAGGCGTGGTAGTCAATCAGTGAAGATTAGCGAAGTATTAGATATTAATAAAGATCAACAAACACATATTCATAAAGAAAGCTATGAGCGCAGGTTCTGAGATGGTATAAGCCAGAGTTTGTCTCCATTAGCTGTGAGGTTTCAGTTCACTGAAGTGCTGCAGGAGATGCATTTTTTGTCTTAAGGTATTATTTCTGGTATGCCCACATGCTCAAGAAATTTTAGTCAGTCTTCTCTTTCTTCTTCTTAACACTGTTTTCATGTTTAAGCAAAAATTTAAAAATCTCTAAGCATTTTAAAATTTAATCAAGTCTGTCTTTCGATAAAGTGACTTTTCTCTATATTAAAACTTAGTGAGGGAAAATAAGCTCTGTGTAGGTACAAAAAAGCTGGAAGGTGCTTAGTGAAAATGATCAAATGTTACCACTTTAAGTCATCACCAGAAAAATCTGCCAAATTAGTAATGAGGCTGCTTATATAATTTCAAAGCATTTTTTTTTCAATTATATACAGAAACTCATTAAAATTGGCTAAGCAAAGCATTCCCTAGCAGGATGTTTGGGGGGAATTTCTGTAAAGAAAGAGATAAAACATATCTTTTTATAGTATCTGTGTCCATAACATAAAGATAAGAGGAGACTTCAAGGTCTCTTATAAAGGTATGTCCTCTCAAGGTGTTGCAAGCATTCTTAGAAAGTTTGTGAATCCTGCTAGCAAGTTCAGGAAAATTGCTTTTCCTATCAAATTCAAAAAAAAAAAAAAGAAGAAGAAGAAGAAAGAAATCCTATATTCCAGTACTATTCCAAAAAATTGACTAACTTTGAACAGTTAACCTGTAGTGAAAAATAAAGAGAAAGCACATGAAATAACACAGTAACCCACCTGGGGCTTCCCAGGTGAGTCAGTTGTAAAGAACTTGCCTGCCATGCCTGAGACACAAGAGATGCAGGCTCCATCCCTGGGTTGGGAGGATCTCCTGGAATAGGAAATGACATCCCACTTCCTATTCTTGCCTGGAAACTTCCATGGAAAGAGGAGCCTGGAAGGCTACAGTCTATGGGGCCACGAAGAGTCAGATACGGCTGAGCGACTGAGCAGACAGCAGCTGCCGAGATTCTGCTAATAATCATGTCATGATACTTCATCCCTACAAGGTGCACATGGCCTCTTAACTCCATGAGAGAGAGAGAGACAGACAGACAGACAGAGAGACGGACAGAGAGAGAAGAAGAGAGAAAGAGGCCTTGCCAAGGTTCACATAGAAAAGTTCTCTGCAGATTTGAGGTAAAAATTAAATCTGATCACTTCTAGTTCACTCTAGTCTATTCCATTAAGGCGTAACAAAGGCAGTGTTTGATGGAAATTGTTTTCCCAATATTTATGATTAAGAATGCATTTTCCAGCCAAAATGTGGAAACAGCCTAAATGCCCATCAACAGATGAGTGGATGAAGATGGGTGGTGCCTGTACACAATGGGGAACTTTGCAGCCATAAATAAGACTGAATAAAGCCACTTGCAGCAGCACAGATGGCCCCAGAAATGACTCAGAATACTAAGTGACGCAAGCCAGACCGAGGAATCTATGATATCACTTATACATGGAATCTTAAAAAACAATACAGACGAACTTATTTACAAAACAGAAACAGACTCACAGACTTGAGAAAGCAATTCACAGTACTAAAGGGGAAACCAGGAGTGGGGAGGGGCAGATTAGGAGGCTGTGACTGAAGCAGGTCAACAGCAGAGACCTATGTTACAGCACCAGGAACTCTCCTCAGTATTCTGGGTGTGTATGTTAGTCACTCCGTCGTGTCTGACTCTTTGTGACCCCATGGACTGTAATTTGCCAGGCCCCTCTGTCCATGGGATTCTCCAGGCAAGAATACTGGAGTGGGTAGCCATTCCCTTCTCCAGGGGATCTTCCCAACCCAGGGATCGAACCCAGGTCTCCTTATTGCAGGTACATTCTTTTGTCTGAGCCACCAAGGAAGCCCACTCAATATCTATAATAACCTATATGGAAGAATCTGAAGAAGAATGAATCGACATATAACTGAATCACTTTGTCGTACATATGAAACTAATACAACATTGCAAATTCACCTCTTCTCCAATAAAATTTTAAAAAGAATTTTATGGCAAAACCAACACAATATTATAAAGTAATTAACCTCAATTAAAATAAATAAATTTATATTTAAAAATAAATAAATAAAATGCTTCCCCATAAAAAAATTTAAAAATTAAAAAAAAGAATGCATTTTCCAAGATTAAAACATGTCGTGAAGGTGGCTGACTTCCCGCGAACAGCTCGTAAGTGCAGAACTCTCCACGCAGTGTCACAGGCCTTCAGTTCAGCTCAGTGCCGTCACTCAGTCGTGTCCGACTCTCTGCGACCCCATGAATCACAGCACGCCAGCCCTCCCTGTCCATCACCACCTTCCGGAGTTCACCCAGACCAACGCCCATGGAGTCAGTGATGCCATCCAGCCATCTCATCCTCTGTTGTCCCCTTCTCCTCCTGCCCCCAATCCCTCCCAGCATCAGAGTCTTTTCCAATGAGTCAACTCTTCGCATGAGATGGGCAGAGTACTGGAGTTTCAGCTTCAGCATCATTCCTTCCAAAGAAATTCCAGGGCTGATCTCCTTCAGAATGGACTGGTTGGATCTCCTTGCAGTCCAAGGGACTCTCAAGAGTTTCTCCAACACCACAGTTCAAAAGCATCAATTCTTCGGCACTCAGCCTTCGTCATAGTCCAACTCTCACATCCATACATGACCACTGGAAAAACCATAGCCTTGACTAGACACATCTTTGTTGGCAAAGTAATGACTCTGCTTTTCAATATGCTATCTAGGTTGGTAATAACTTTTCTTCCAAGGAGTAAGCGTCTTTTAATTTCATGGCTGCAGTCACCATCTGCAGTGATTTTGGAACCCAAAAAAATAAAGTCTGACACTGTTTCTTCCAATTCCCCATCTATTTGCCATGAAGTGATGGGACCAGATGCCATGATCTTCGTTTTCTGAATGTTGAGCTTTAAGCCAACTTTTTCACTCTCCTCTTTCACTTTCATCAAGAGGCTTTTTAGTTTCTCTTCACTTTCTGCCATGAGGCTGGTGTGATCTGCATATCTGAGGTTATTGATATTTCTCCCAGCAATCTTGATTCCAGCTTGTGCTTCTCCCAGACCAGCGTTTCTCATGATGTACTCTGCATATAAGTTAAATAAGCAGGGTGACAATATACAGCCTTGATGTACTCCTTTTCCTATTTGGAACCAGTCTGTTGTTCCATGTCCAGTTCTAACTGTTGCTTCCTGACCTGCATATAGGTTTCTCAAGAGGCCTTAGCTCATGTCTATGACATATTTCCAAAGGGATGAAAAAGAAAACTCTTAGAATTACAATGCAAATGCAAAAGACACATCTCCCCATTCTGCAGCCAGGTTGCTTCCGATGACAACTGATATGCAAACCTGATTCCCTGAAAAACACAGCCAAGTCTTTATCAGTGTTTTCCTATTAATAAAATCAGATCTAAGAAGAAATTGGAGAAGTCCTTTAAAGATCTATTGATGGGGTAGAGATGAGAGGAGGAAGCAGGGGTGGGCGTGATTGTAGTCTGCTCTGAGTGCAGCTGGCAAGGTGGTCCTTTAAGAGAGCTAGAAAACAGGGATTCAGTGGACTGCTTGCTATCAGAGGGGCAACAGCAGCATCTGGACTGACAACACTGAACAGTGTCAGTGTGTGGACTCCTCTCTGACAACTATTTTACTGGTCTATATTCTAAACAATGGATGTAGTTCTGATGAGATGTAGTATTTATTAAATTAGCAAACCATCTGCTCCATCTGTCGAACTTTCTATTATGCAGCCATCCCCAGAAACACACAAATCCAAGTACAGGCTTTAGTTTCACTAGTCATTTCACAGTAGTTCAAAATCCTGAGCTCACAAAAGCTGCAATTCATGCGCCTGTAGTATGACCTTTCTTAATGTAAACAACAGATTGTAAATGGACAAGGAGAGCAATGTGATCATAAAGATGGATGGACGGAGAATCTGTCACACAGAGCGAAGTAAATCAGAAAGAGGAAAAAACAGAGTATATTAATGCATCTACCTGGAGTCTGGAGAGGTGACACTGATGAGCCAGTCCGCAGGGCAGGAGCAGAGGTGCCGACGCAGAGTGGACGAGCGCATGGGAAGCGGGCAGGAGGGTGAATGGGAGCCTGGGGCTGACACGCGCACACCATCGCGTCACACAGCACAGGAGCCCGGCTCGGAGCCGCGGATGCCCTGCAGGGCTGGGCTCGGAGGCCGCGGGGCGGGGCTCCGGGGGCGGGACACGCGTACCCGGCTGGCTGGTCCGCTCTGCTGTACCGCAGAAGCGGACACAGCTTTGTAAGCAACTGCGCCCCAAACTGGAGGCGACTCAGCCCTGCCGTCCCGCGCGGCCCCTTGCAGGCGGGCCTGAGCGGGATGGGCCAGGCGCGCCCTCTGGGCCGGTGGGCTCCGCCGGCCTCGCCAGCGCCTGGCTAGGGGACACGGCCTGTCCCGGGCGCCTTCGCGGCCCCGCCTCCTTCTCCCACCCCAGAAGCCCCCAAAGCCCACGGACCCTCACACCGCTGTCCCGCGCCTGCTTCCGGTGGCCCCCGAGGAGCGCCCAGCTCAAGATCTTCCGGTGAGCCTGCGCGGGCCACTCCCACCCGGGCAGGGCAGGGGCCCCCTGCGGGTCT